>JAAROE010000994.1:0-101934 GCA_036365135.1 Miichthys miiuy
TGAGTTGGACGTTGTGAATAAAGAGGACGTTTTTTCTGCATAACAAACAAACCGACCGCTGGTAAACCAAAGTGTAGCTGCTTCAGTCTTAGGTGCTGGTATTGTGCGTGTTGACTCACTGGGACGCTTGGATAGCACAGAACAGCGAGTGTGACGAGTTCAGACGTCTGCTGTGAAGACGGCATGTAATGCCACTGCTGCATCTTTGGAGCCCCCTGCTGGCCCTGCTGTTTTCAGACACCACGCAAACAATGTGATTAAGACAAAAGGATTTTCTTTTTCCAGGGTAAACTTGAGACACATTTTGACATCACATTGTCATCATCATCATCATCATCATCACATGTTCATTTACCAAAAAAAAAAGTCCACTTCATCTCCACAACAAGAGAATACAAAAAAGAAATATTTATAAATATAAACAAACGGTCTCTCTACGACAAAGTAACACGGTAACATCTATTTACAAAACAACACATAAAACAGGCACAGACTTTGGAAACTTCACACTTCCTTAATCACCCAAACTCTTCTTCAAAATCCAGGAAAAAAAAAAAAAAAAAAGAAAATTTGGTCCTCTTGCTTCTCGTTGAGCTCATTCGCTCTGCGGCTTGTAGCTGACGGAGGCAGCGATCTGACTTTGGACATTTTGTTTCTTGCCGTTGCGATGAGGAGCAGAGGAGAGTCCACTCGTATACTCCTGAAGTCAAACGACTGCGGAGAAGAGAGGAAGAGGCGGTGTTTAGAAGCGGTCATAAAAAGTCAGATGATTCCATACGTGTTGAAGCAAACACATGAAACCGACCTCGTCTTTATGTGTTATGCTGTTTCGTTTGACCTGAGGTTCAGGAATGACTACAGTGTCTCCTATCAGGACGCCCCAGCTGTCCGCTGTGTTGTATACCATCACCACTATACACATCTCCTCGCTGTCCACCATGCCGAACGTACTGCAGAAAAGAAAATCCATTATCATACCAAACAAGCATCTAAATAAGGGAACTATTACTGATAAAATATAAAAAAAACTCACAAGGCCATGCGACCCTCAGAGGCCAGGCTGAACACCACCTTGCCCATGGCGCCACTCCGGAGTTGAGACCGTGCGTGAGGGAGGAAAGAGTTCGAGGCTCCAGGCTGCCGACGCGTCCTGTCGGAGAGCGGAACTGAGGGGAGGAGCAGGGACCCAACGCCGACGTGCTGAGGTTAGAGAGCATCGTCCGTAACCGCCGCGCCTTCACCTTCCCCTGAGGAGGCGGAGAAACTGAGAGTAAGGGCTAAGAACATGAGATGCGGCTGAGCTTTGCTGCCACCGTGTGGTGGAAAACGTAACCGTCTTACGACGACGTAAGCGAACCTTGTTCTGTATGAGTTCGGTGACTTTCTTCAGATACTCCAGCAGCTGTTTCTCCCTCTCTGGAGGCTCCTCCCAGCCCGGGTCGAGCGCGGCGGCTCGGCTGTAGCCACCGAGTGCCGACCCGAACATCTCCTCGTACTGGAACAGAGTGGATCGGTTGAAATGCAGCTCCGGGTAACAGGAGGCAGCTCTTTCCACTTTCTCCTACAGACGGGAAGAGAGTAGTTAAATATTAGTGCCAGTAGTGCTGATGGATTTTTAAAAAAACATATTGAATGCTCAGTACTCACAGACTGTGCGTAGGCACTTAGAGCTTGTTGAGACAACTGTGGATTCTGACCGCAGGTGAAAAACAGCGACACGTAGGCATTTCCCAGGATATCTGTGGAGACAGTGACATCAAGTTTTAGGGTGCGGGAAGTACTGAACGCTCTGCTCACAGTTTGACAGCTCAAAAACAAACAAACTCTGGATCTGTGTAACAAACAGACACTCTACTCACACCAGGATGTCCCGTCCGTGACATCTAGCTGGACGGCTTGCCGTGCCATGTCCACGCTCTCCAGCACCTGCTTGCTGTGTGCGTCGCTGTCCGCCGCTGGCAGCTGTCTCAGCACCATGGACAGGTTGCAGGGATACTTTGTTCTTGCTCTACAGAGGTGGAAGATGAAGCAGACAGAGGCAGTTATTCGGTAGAAGAAATTCCACTCCATTTACTGAATATCTTGGAATGTGTGTACCTGTTGCAGGGCTCCGGTGAAGCAGTTCTTGGCACCGATCAGGTCTCCTTTCTTCCAGTACTGCTCCCCTAACGTGTTCCAGCCATCTACCAGGCCAGGCTCCAGCTTCACGGCGCGGGAAAGGCACACTTCTGCTGCAGCGCTGAAGTCGGGGGCTACGTTCAGACACCTGCCCTTCTGCAGCAGAAACTCCGCCGTGTCTTGAAAATTGTCTGCGGGAAGCGGTGAGAAACACAAGAGGTTCAGTGGGCGCGACTGTGCAAATTAAAAAGGCTGAATGAAGCGCTGCTGTGTAAACACAACGCTCACCTTCTTTCTCCTCCAGCTTCTTCAAAGTCTTTTCTATCTCCTGTGCGACGTCGCTTTGTTTCCTCCCGGCTTCCTCCATGCTGTGAGTCTCAAAATAGCAATCTCTGAAATTATACAGTTCATCCACGAGCTCCTGGAACGGGAGGGCAGAGAGGAGGAGGAGGGAAAAAATAGATGTGAATACTTAAAAATAGATCAAAGGCACATTTCCTGTAGTACAGTGCCAATTAGTTATAAATCAGTAACACAGTAACTTTTCTATGCTGTATTTTCAGTTTGGTCTTTTATCATATTATAAAAATTTTAAATCAGGGATGCAATGATAGCATTGGAGTTATTTCCATCTTTGTTCATCGTGTTTTCACCGTCAACCAAACATTATGAAGATGAGGACAAGGAGTCCAAAAGAAATACTGCAAACTAAGAACTAAAAACTGTAAATCTGAATTTTAAAAAGTTAAAATTTACACATCAGAATCTTTTTATTAATATACATTTTTTTATTATTCTGCAGCTGTGAGAAAATAACCACTAACACTGTCAGGGTTATCTTTCTTTATTTTTTAACAGAAGGCCTGTGATACAAACAAAGAGGTGAGCATGAGGGCGCTTTATGAAAGAAGCTAGTGAGTTGCATGATGGGAAATGGTGTTTTTGGTGCTGCTGAAGCCTCTTGTTGCTTTGATCTTGCCGAGTGCCCCTTTAAAAAACAGTCAAATCAGTTAGGAGACTAAAACGACTCAAATAAAATACAAATTTATCTCATTTCTAAGAAGTGTAACCATCTTTTGCACCTGCATTACTGTTAAAGGATCGTTTGGACGGGCAGCTTATAGGTCAGATTTTCTCATCACACTTTCATACAATCTGAACATGCACTGATTTTAATTTCTTGATGTGATCAGAACTTTCTCAAAAACTAAAGAACTCATTATTGAATTTTAGACGCATGCAGCTAAGGGATGAAGAAAATGTGTCACATCACATGAGTATTTATGGACTATTTTTGATGATCATCTCAAATCTGATGTGAACACTGAGCCTATTGAGAAAGGGGGGGCAACAGAGAATTCACCTTCTTTGAAAAGTAAATTCATTTTGTCAGTCTAAGGATCTAAATTCCTTTCCTGTAACCAACAAATCCTCCGTAAAGCATCAAGTATTTTGCCTTCTTCTGGACATTTCTCTTTTGAAATTAGGGCGGTGCACCTGCTTGTAAAACTAACCGATAATGCAATCTGATCTCTGTATTCCTGAACCATTATCACTGCTGGTGTGACGTTTTTATCTGCTTTTTATCTTTATCTTGTCCCTTTTGTAATTTATTTATCAATTATTTATAGACTTTTCCCACAATGAGCTGCCTTGTGTCATTAATCTGTAATGTTTGTAAGTGTCTGTGTGTGTGTAAAGCTGCTCCAAACGTGTTGATTAATTAGTAGTTAATTACTAGAGTCGTTCTGAATTTGAATTTAAAAACATATATCAGGCTTTAAGGTGCATTAAAGTCTTCAGACACACATCTGGTGACTCAGCAAGAAGTGGGATGGATGCAGCAGCCACAGCAGCATGCATGTTTAAAGCCTTTTTTTTTTTTTTTTTGGCAGTTTAACGTCATAAAATGTAAGAAAGGAGGTCGCTCTGAACATTAAACAACATAAAAACATCACGCTGTGTTTAATATGAAAGCTGAACTCTGACAGAAGCTCTGTTAGCGTGACAGTTGCAGCCAGTTGTTATAGTAACGAGTGTTTCTGGAGAAGACCAACGAGACAAAACAACGACACGAACCTCGTGAGAAGTCAACGAAACACGAAGGCTCCTGACACTTGCTGTATTTACATATTAATGTGACATAATTCAGATTAAATACCTTCATAATCTGCAGCTCGTTTTTGTCTTTCGCAGGCTCAGCACTCTTCTCGTCCTCCGCCATCTTGGCTCTTAGCTTGTAGCTACAGAGTTGCGATGAAGAAGAAGAAGAGCGGCTGCTGGAGCAAGACGCCACAAAGCTACGAAACGAGTATTAAATATGAGGTTATAATGTTAATAAAGTGACAGAGAACAGAAGTCATTTCTTCTTTAGAAATAGCATGAATGTAATTATATTTTTTTAGCACACAGGAAACAGGCTTTTAATTTCAGCGACATCGGAAGTTGGAGTAGTCCGTACCTAAAATGAATCCGACAAATGGGAAGTTCGGTTCTTTTTAGGGAGTCAGATCATTTGACTCAGCTCACCAAGAAGAGCCGGCTCTTTCGGCTCCAATACGGCTCTTCATTTGACCACTTATACTTTTAATAATTCAGCCAGATTTAGCACTGATTTGACTTATGGTTTGTATGTGTACACATATATCATGTATATATTCAATACATCCTTTGTACTGAAGTATTCAAAAGTAAAAATTATATTTTCTAATATCAATAAATTGCTGTAGCAGGGTTGTCAAACTGTTCACAGAGGCGGTGTGGCTGCAGGTTTTCTTCCAACCAAACAGCAGCACACCAGACTTGACTCATTTAATCAACTGATCTCAGTCTTCAGAGAGTTGATTGGTCAAACTGTGTGCTTTTGGTTGGTTGGAACAAACCTGCCACACAACCTGGAACAATTTGGACACCTCTGTGTAATTGTTTTCATTGCATTTACAGACCCTTGTAACTCTCTGAAACCGCCCAATGAATGCACTAACTTGCTTGTAGAACCACTCTGCTACACAAATCAGACAGAAACACCTATAAAAACTATAAAAGCATAGAAATGTAAAAAAAAAAAAAAACAGCTATTTACTGTTGCACAGTTCTCATGTGTCTGTGAAGGTTGTTTGTGGATGCTGCTCGATCTGGCTTGGCTTTGCAAATTTCTGCATTCTGCGGTGTTGTATCGAGCTCTGTTTCCTCGTCGAGATGGGGAGTCAAATTCTGGGCGAGTCGGAAAATTCCACAACACCGGCTCGTCCACCACCGACACATTGGGGTGAGAAGGGTCTGCAGAGATGTGTCCTGCAACCACATCGTAAATAAATAGAGACTTTCATTGAGTAGTTTGTCGTTCTTACAATACAAATTTCACTGACTCATTTATTATTTTTTCCACAATAAAATACCACCAGGTTTATTCGTTTGCACAGCACCAGTCAGCCGGAACCTTCAATCTCTCAATTGCTGCTGCTCAGCCCGAGACTTATTCACGGCGTACCAGACGGTTTTGGCTCCTAACAGGCGGACGGTGTTCCAAGTGTTCAACTTTTGTCTAAACACCGCGTACCGGGGCCGGTGTCAGTGTTCGGTGCTGCTGTTTGAGCCCGGCTCGTCATGTCGGACACATGGAGCAACATCCAGGCGCACAAGAAGCAGCTGGACTCTCTGCGGGAGAGGCTGCAGCGGCGGCGGAAAGACCCACAACTGTCCGCAGGTACGTCCAAACAAACCCGCAGAGCAGCTGCCAACCATCGTTTGTTATGAAGCAAAGTTTGTTTTGCCTTCTGCTAGTTATTATAGATATTATTCATTGATGTGACTTATTTTATCAATGAATTAGTCCAAGATGATGTCCTGCCTTTTAAATTGTTTGCATCCAACAGTCTGAAATCAAAAGATATTCAACGTTCAGTGACATTAAACTCTTTATTTTTTATAAACAACTGGAATCAGGAACTGATTATCAGAAATGTTGGTTCATTTAGATTTAGTCATTCAGCTGACGCTTTTATCCAAAGCGACTTACAGGCAGCAATTTGGGGTTCAGTATCTTGCTTAAGGAGACTTCGACATGCAGACTGGAGGAGCCGGGGATCGAACCGCCGACCATCTGATTAGTGGACGACCTGCTCTACCTCCAGAGACACAGCCGCTGTTGATGGACTGATTGTTTCAGCTCCAATAATTTGCTGTGCGGCTGCCTAACTGTATGTGATTTGACGTTAACGTTAGAGTGTGTGTCACAACAAGATGTTGTCGTTGTCGTTTTTCTATATAGGAAAACATTTAGAAAAGTTTAGTCGATTTGTAAACACTGCAAAATATTGCAAAGTGTGCTGTCATTTTATCACACAAGACTGAGAATTTCTGAAAGATTCTTTTAATCTGATATCTAAATGATTGCAAAGTAATCGTCTGAACCTCTGTTGTCTCCTCTCGGTCAGACGGTGGAAGCAGCACAGAGGGTTCCACGGCCAGAAGTGACAGCCCGGCTCCGTCAGCGCCGTTGCACCCTCAGGAAGAGACGGAAAAACCGCCAGACCCTGAGCTAGAGAAGAGACTGCTGGGATATCTCTCTGATCTGAGTCTTTCATTGCCAACGGACTCCCTTTCCATCACAAACGAACTCAACAGTGTGAGTCTGAAACGCAGAGGTGCTTTGTGCATGATCACATTAACAGCTTCATATTTCTATCTTTTAAATGTTTTGATTCTCACTCACAGTCAGAAACAGCCGTCAGTCATGGATGCATCCAGAGTCTGCTGCTCAAATTCTCTGCTCAGGAGCTCATCGAGGTCCGGCAGCCCACCTCCGCCTCTTCCTCCACCACTTCCTCCTCCTCGATCGTGGTATCAGTGGACCACACCAAACTATGGGCCATGATCGGGTCAGCGGCGAGCCCAACGGAGCGGAGTCAAGAGAAAAGCAGAGGATCAAACACACCTCAAACGAGCCGCAGGCTTCTCGCCGTCGCTTCAGAGCTCTGCCTCTCCTCCGCACACCTCTTTCACCTCTCTGACACCGGCTTCCTCCACGCAGCTGGCGGGGCCTTGGCGTCCGGGCAGCGGGCGGAGAAGAAGGGCGGCAGCAAAGGCCAGTCGTCTCATTTGGACATGGAGATAGAGAGCCTCCTGAACCAGCAGTCCACTAAAGAGCAGCAGAGCAAGAAGGTCGGTATCTCCTCTTGTGTCTCACGGCAACCAGAATTATTGTAACCGGTTAAATGAAATGTGACAGGAGAGTTTAAAGACTGACGTGTTGTGGAATCTTCAGCAGCTGTTTGGGTTTGTTTGGGGAAGGCAGGCGTCAGCCTATCTCAACGCTGCCTTGTAAGCAAGGTCGAAGGAGCTGAATGCTGCCTTCCTAGACATCACAGCTAGCCGCTGATGACATTCTCTTCAACAATTTCTGGGCGTATCTTATTTGTGTCGGCGTTTAAAGTCTGACCGGCAGAACATGAGACCGACTCCGGCACCTCCTGAACACTGTCTTCTCCACCGTTGATCAGCATTCTCTCCGCAACAATTTGAATTTTTTAATTTATTTAGGTGAGCAGAGAGATTCTGGAACTACTTAACGCTAGCACGGCTAAGGAGCAGTCCATCGTGGAAAAGTTCCGGTCTCGCGGCCGGGCTCAGGTCCAGGAGTTCTGCGACCACGGGACCAAAGAGGAGTGCGTGCGCTCCGGAGACACGCCTCAGCCATGCACCAAATTACACTTCCGGTCAGTGTTCTTTAACATTATTTTTTTGTCTTCACAGCTGAATTCTTTATCTCTGGTGCCTTCAGTGTTAGGGCAATCAAATAAACACGTTTATGCAGCTGCTTTCACTTTGTGTTACATATTTTCTCATTCAGTCGCATCATCAACAAGCACACGGACGAGAGCCTCGGCGACTGCTCCTTCCTCAACACCTGTTTCCACATGGACACCTGCAAATACGTGCACTATGAGATCGACAGTCCTCCGGAGGCCGAGGGCCTGCTGGGGCCCCAGGCCGGCACCACGGAGCTCGGGCTCCATGCGGGGGACGCAGACAGCAACGTGGGCAAACTCTTCCCCTCGCAGGTGAGGAAGAGAGATGAGGGAGTAGGATAGCAGGAGACAGAAGGATGTTGACAGACGTTGTTTGTTTCTTTGCAGTGGATCTGCTGTGATATCCGCTACCTGGACGTGTCCATCCTGGGTAAGTTTGCTGTGGTGATGGCCGACCCTCCGTGGGACATCCACATGGAGCTTCCTACACGCTGACTGACGAGATGAGAAAACTGAACATTCCCATCCTGCAAGATGACGGCTTCCTCTTCCTCTGGGTCACCGGCAGGTAACAATTCAAACCGTGTCAAAAAAAAAAGTTTTTCAACAACCCACGACTTGGTGTCCTACAAGATGTCCTTGAACTAAACACTAACTTACTTGGTAGCCTAAACAAAAAACACATTTTCTTCAGCTGTGACTTACCGCTTTTGAAATAATAATCTGTAGTACTTATTTTCTGTATTCTGTAGAGGATTGCAGTGGATGAAAAGTTGTACTTCATTCTCCAGATATAGTTTTGTCTGCTCAGTAGCATCATCTGCCCTTTGTCTCGTCTTGCAGGGCTATGGAGCTGGGCAGAGAGTGTCTCAGTCTTTGGGGTAAGTCTTTCCTCTACCGCAAAGATATATTTGTTAGGACAGCACTTGATTTTATTTACATGTTTGTGTTTGTATCTTCTCTCAGCTACGAGCGCGTGGATGAAATAATTTGGGTGAAAACAAACCAGCTTCAGAGAATCATCCGCACGGGAAGGACAGGCCATTGGCTGAACCACGGGAAGGAGCACTGTCTGGCGCGTCCGCCTCCGACTGGATCGTATAATGTACGGATGATCCTGCCTTTTGCGTGTTTGTGCTTGGTTGTTAGAGAGGCTGCCCTATAGCTAGAAGCAGGATCACAAGCTGCTACAGGTTAATGAAAAATGTAAAGGATTCTGTTCCTCTTCAGGTGGGTGTGAAGGGAAACCCTCAGGGCTTCAACAGAGGGTTGGATTGCGATGTCATTGTGGCCGAGGTAAATGATCGTCTCCTGTCATACTTATTGAATTTACCCTCATACGATTGATGCAGGCCGAGAACAGATTCCTCTCTTCACTGCATTTCGCTCGCTCTCGTCCAGGTCCGCTCCACCAGTCACAAACCAGACGAGATCTACGGCATGATCGAGAGACTGTCGCCCGGCACCAGGAAGATCGAGCTTTTCGGTCGACCGCACAACGTCCAGCCCAACTGGTAACATCATGATTTCATCCAAAGGTAAAATAATACTTAACATGTGCCTGTTTAACCTTTTTTTTTGCCCTTCTTCTTCACTTGTAGGGTAACTCTCGGAAACCAGCTCGATGGCATTCATCTCTTGGATCCAGAGGTTGTGGCTCGGTTTAAGAAGCGCTACCCGGACGGCGTCATCTCCAAACCCAAAAACATGCAGTGATGACATCAGTGGTCAAAAGGTGTGGAGAAATCTGTGTATAGACTTGTTTTTTTTGTTTATTTGTTTTATACCAATGAACTAATTTCTTAAATAAATCTTGTTAACAAGATACACTGTCTGTGTCTTGGGTTAAGAAATTATTAAGAAATAATGTGTTTTCTGTGCATGACTGTATGTGATCCCCGCATTTAATGCAGCAAAACTTCACATTCCCCACCAATAAAAACACAGGAGACGTTTTTAATGGATACTTTGTTATTTTGTTAGTAAAGAATAAAGTTACTGCTGTTTTTGACATACTGTAGATTCGAATAGCTGATTTAGTATTTTTGCATTTTTAAAAAAAAAATAATTAAAAAAAATACAAACTTTGAAGGATTTCAGCAGGTTTTTCACAGTCGTATGGGATCAACGCTTACATTCATATCTGTTCAGGCAAATACAGAACCCTGTTCATCCGGAGGGTCAGCAATACTAAATACTTTTAATATCGAATGCAACCAGGAGGTTTGTTTTAAATTATAAAAATAAAGAAATTAGCCAGAGTGAGCTGGAGCCAAACATGATGAAAAACCCTAATGCTAATGAGGCAGAAAACAAGGTGGTGCTAACGTGAGGGGTCGTGCATGTGTTCTAGGATTAGGGTGAACACCTTTTTAGGAAACTTCTGTTTCACTGTCGGGGTTTTCGTCACAGCAGGATTAGATTAAGTAAACCCAGGTCCATCTCTAAGAAATGTCACAATGTAGTTTAGTAGTATGATTCAGTTACTCATGATGATGACCGCTAATGATGACCTTATCAACATACTTTGAAAGTTAACTCCCTCATCGTGCATTATGAAACACATCACAGCAGCAAAATGATAAACCAGACCGTTTTTTTTTTCCCCACAAAGGTTGTCAAAAAGAAATGCAGTAAAAAGAAAACTTTTTAAAAAAAAAGTAATGCACTTTTTGGTTGTGAAAGCTGTAAACAAGTCTCTCTGTCGTCTCGTCACGTCCGGTCGCGTGGTGGATCCACTCCATTTAGAGTTCGGGTCTTGTCAAACTTGAATGCACAGAGATTGAAAACCAAGTCTGTTTTCTCTGTCCTTCGTTGAATCTGATTAACCATCGAGAGTTCTTTTGTAGGCGGCGATGACGGGTTAAAAAAAAGCAAACTGTGTCTGTGCACAACTACTGTTGATCCCATCTAAGAAGGTGATGATGGATGCGTTTGCTCAGCTAGTCTGGGAGGGGAGGGGGGGAGGCGACGAGTCAATTTATCGCCTCAGTAGGTGGCGTCCACCGCGTTGATGTTGCTGTCCAGCTGGTGTCTAAAAGACAGCCGGGCCTTGGTGGAGAAATATATTTGGGAGCCTCGACTCAGGCTTCCGCCTTCGCTGTCACTACTCCAGGATGTCGTGGAGCACAGACGAGGCTTCATGTCATCCGTGGGAACTGAGGGACGAGAGATAGCGACAGAAAGTCAGGCATTGGTCCGTGTTTGATTTTCTTAAATAGTCAAAGAGTGTAGTTGCTCCTCACCTGCCGCTGGGGGGCACTGCCTGCTCTTGCAGCGCTCTTTACAGCGTCGGTAGAAAGGAAAACACTGCAGCATCTTCACACCCATGGTGGCAGAGATATCTGTAGAGAGAGGGCAGTGAACAAAGGCATAAATATCACAATCAGCATGGATAAAACAAAAGTTATGGTGCTTTTTTTAATGCACAGTGTTCTTTACGAGACTGACAAAACCAACCACAGCGGCGACAAACTGTCTCTCAAATATTAAATATAATATTCCAGGATGCTTTATGTTCTTTAGCTTCCATTTAAGCTGCCTTATCTCAATGACAGCATGCCTGCGTGCCCGGGCTCGCTCACGGCTCCTCGTCTCCTCGCCAGGTCACAGTTTAATGGAATTATGATCCTGCACTTCAGCGTTGCGGTAGCCTAATGTAAGCCGACAACATCACTGAATGGCACAGTGTTCCAGCAACAAGCCAATCAGTCAGTATTTACAGTGCCACCATCATCATCCTCTACGCCGCCTAATCCTAGAAAAGGACGTCAACAGGCTGTGGCAGCCAGAGGAACTGCTAAGCCTTCTTCTGACAACAAAACACATTACGCAGGAGTTAGCTGATGTATGTAAGTTATGACCGATAAGCGAGGTGGGTGGATATCGCAGCTGAAGGTAAAGCTATTGTTATAGTTTTAGAAACACTAATGCTGCAGGTACGTGATTTCCGCCCTGAGGGGCGTCCCTCTATCTGTAGTCTGAATGATAAGATAAAGCCAGGTCCACACCGCGATACTGAGCTGTATTTACGTACAGTGGGGGGGAAAAAGGTATTTATTTTAGTCTAACCAGGTTAAGAAATAGGTCAGGTGAAATGGAGCAGAGGGACAAGATGGATCAGTTTCAGTTGTAATTGTGCTTTGAGGTGAAAGGAGGAGTTGTGTTCAGTGTTTCTGCTGCAAGTTATCTAAACTTTTATGTGTAATCTTTACATGATCAAACATCAGTAACCACAGAAACAATCTACCAAGCCGCCAGGTGAACAAATGCATAGCACACTATATAAACCATCTCAAGAGTCCTTATGTAATAAAAAAAACCTAAAATAGCTGTCACTTTATGACAGGAGGTGATAAATTGACAGATGACAGAATGGGATAGGTGGTTTTACAGAGAACACATACCAGTGTTTCGTTAACAAGATATGAACTATTAAGTCTTTTCTTTATTTCTTATGTAAGGCTTTAATAAAAACAATCCTCTTTTTCTTTTGAGACATCTATCCAGCGGCAGAGCCAAAGGGGGAGGCACAACGACAAAGACATGTAAAATAACTACGGAGATGCAAAATGACACCAAAGAGACTCAAAACAACCACAAAGAAACAGAAAAGGACCACAAAGATATGCAAAACAACCATAGAGACGTACAAAGGCACTCAAAATGAGTATAAAAGAGACACAAAACCACTACAAAAATGCAAACCAACTATAAAGAGACACAAAATAACTGCAAAGATATACAAAACAATTATAGAGATGCAAAACAAGCCCAAAAAGACTCAAAACGACCACAGAGACACAGAAAGGTGCCACAAAGATGCAAAACAAGTACAAAGGCACTCAAAATGAGTACAAATGGACACAAAACAACTACAGAAAGATTGAAGACAACTACAAAGAGACTCAAAACAATTGCAATAATAGTCAAAATGACCACAAAGACATGCAAAACAACTATAGAGATGCAAACAGTACAAAGAGACTGAAAACGGCCACAAAGAGGCACCCAAACGACTACAAAGAGACACAGAAGGACTCTAAAAAGAGATGCAACATCTGAGTAAAATCGCTTACTTCACTCTGACGAGAAAACCCATTTGCGTGATAAAGCACTAAGCCCCATTGTTGATTAATCACAGACAGAGAGATGTGCATGCCTGATGTCAGACAGTGAACTGTGATTACAACACTCAGGAGAGAACAGTGTTTGGCAAACATCTTTTTCCTTTTTGCCCCGTGTTTACTGCGGATTCCTCGTGCTGCTTTACTCAGTTTCACGGAGACGTGACAGCTCTCACATACGCAGAGCTGCAGAGCTGCAGAGCTGCTGTAGCACATTACAGACTTCTGTCCACGTTGTGTCTCTGATTTCAACTGTTTCTTTGGGGTAAATTCACATAGAAAATAGTTTTTTTCTTTCCTCCTCCCCCCGTCTCATTTTCATGCAGGTGTGGTTGTGAAATCCTATCCCATTTAGACACACAGTGAATCCATTATAGTTCGCTCAATTTAGAGGTTGCGCCTGTGATGTGAGAGCTTACAGTATAGCACGCATTGTGAAGGAGACGGGGACAGTACTGACTGTTTTTTCACCGTCTAGTTTAGATTTTAAATTCTTTGTGTGTATTAATGACTCATGCAGGCGTACGCTTTCTATTCCCTCATAAAAACAACAAGTGTGTGAGGCATTTCCAAACACAAACACAATATTAAGGCCCTGGTCAGTAGTGAGGAATTTTTGGGCCCAGATGATTGGCTGTGGGGGTCTGGCAGCATGTAGCAGCCTGGGAGCCTGGAGGAGGAAAAACAACCTCAGATGGCAAACACACACACACACACCCACACACAGGAGGAGGAGGAGGAGATGAGGAGAAGAGGGTGGCATAGGAAAGAAAGTGGGGATACTACGCTGGAGTCTGAGCAACGTGCACCACCTGAATAATGTGGTTTTACTTGTTCAATCAGTGGTGCCTCGCTGATGGAGCTGCAATTGCGCAATCTGGTTTAGAGAAACATCAGCAAGTGGCTTTTGGCTTGCACCTTTTGGCTCGAGGTGTTTATAATTCTGAGTGCATGTTTGTGCATGTGCATTTATAAAAGGAAAATGTGTCAGAGAGTCTTTAGATTTTCTCCATTTTGACTCAGCCCCCTCTATCTACTATGTAAGCAATGTTAAAGCAAGCAGGAGCACATACACGCTTAGTGCAACGCGATAACAATCTTCCCACAGCTCCACTTTTCCTCTGAGCTCCTCTTTTCCAGCCTGTCCCTGAGGATTTATGAAAAAAAAAAAAAAAAAAAGTGCAGTCCTGTGTCACTGCCCTCAACACAAAGCCTCACACAGGCCTGCCAGGCTGTATGACGCACATACTGCTGTGTGCATGTAGAACTACACAAGTGTGTGTGTGTGTGTGTCCATTAATAGCAATCCTCTTTGATTCATATTAATCATAGCCAGAGGACGAAGCAGGTTTTAAGGTGTTTCTACAGAGCTTAAATACTTCCACTTTATGCTACTTTATACTTCTACTTCGCTGCATGTCACAAGGCAGATATTGTAGCTTTTAACTCCACTGCGTTTATTTTACAGCTTTAGACAGAGCTTTTGCAAACAAAACAATATAATGTAATGTAATATAAGCTGTGCAAAAAAAAGTTTAAATTAGCTTCAAAACACAGCTTACATGTTAATACATCAATAAAATAATCCAGTAATATAACACTGACGGGGATTATGAGAACTTTTCATACTCAAAAGTATGAGTAAATCTTTCAATGCAGCACTTTTAGGGACTGTATGAAAATTATCGGGGTGGTGCCAGAGAAGTTTCACCCCGTAGAAAATGGGAGACACTCCCCAGAGTTATTCAAGTTTTTCTTTAAACACTCCTCTTAGAAAAATGCAACAACATTGTTTTATTAGCACATCACCACATGCCAAAAAAACAGTTACAGTGTCCCGTTGGTGAAACTTGTTTTAATCTGCGTGCCTTTAATATCATAATGAAACTTAACAGATGTGTGTCACAGTTTCGTGTGGCACGAAAGTTACCCACATCTGGTGTGTTTATGTGATTTTAATGGGAGAGGAGGCTGCAATAAAACACACATTTAGAAGATTATGAAAATAAAAAAAACTTTTCAAACACAATTCTGACTCCCTCAAATCATTTTCACACAGTCCCTAAACCTACAGTCACACCTGCACGCTCAGGTATCACCAACTTTTACCTAATTAAAAAGACATTAAAGCAGTTCTTGCACTTCTCATGCTACTTCCAGGTGCGCGTGCACAAGGTGTAGTCCTCTGTGCGCGTGCGCGTGGGTGGTTGAATGAGAAGCTGCTTGCCAGACAGGATAATCAGAGCTTTCATCTATATGGAGCACTACGCATCGCTTCTCTCTCTCCTCCTATTAAAGACACGCGTGTTCACATTACGTGAAGTTGATACATTTGATTTGGTTTCCTTTAAATCTTGTTGTTCGGTCCAGTCAGTGGTGCCACTTAAAGTGTCCCACTTGACTGATAGTTAAAGGAGAACAATGTGATTCGTTGAGGCGTGCAGAATAAAGCTTGACAAGTGGTTTTAGACCACAAAAACATCTCAGCATATAGCCAGCAGACGGGCTTATTTATGAGCAGGGAACCCTCCCACTTGACACTCCTCCTGCTCCAAAACCAAAAACAGCAACCTCTTACACACTCTTTTGATAAGATAATTCTATTCGGACCCTTTATTTTGCCTTAACAGAGCTTCAGAGAGATGCAGTCTGCACTTAAAGTCGGTTAATTATCTTTACCTACCTGGTGATATTTGTAGATTTAAAGGCAGGTAATGTAAAAGTGGATATTCTTGGTAAGTCCCCCCGAGCTGAAACACGATATATTCTCACTTCATGTGCCTTTTCTTGACGCTTCCCTCATTAAAAGAAAAAAAAAACGGTGTCTTGTCCTCGGTTTTGGTGCGCTGCGCGTCCTCAAACGTGCGCCCTGATGCGTCCTTGTTGGCAGCGTGGAGAGGTTTGTGTGGCGCGGAGCGACTGAACTTTAAATAGCTAATCCTGCCTGGTGCATGTTGAGTTGACACGCCTGCTTTCTCTCACCCTCCCTCTGTTTTTCCTCCTGCCTGCTCTCCCTCCCTCCCTCCTTTCCTCTGGACTCTCCTTCCCCTCATTTGCTCTCTCTCTCTCACCCATCACTGCTCTCACTTCCTCCTGCATGCCCTGCTCTGTTTTGCCTGCACACATTTGTTGATATACATAACACAATTTTTTTTTTAAATCAGAATTACTGCACCTTCAAGTGTATTTATAGCTTGCTCTTTCTTGTGCACAGATCATGAAGGATGAAGTCATGTCTGCAAACAGATGACAGGACAAAATTACTCACTCGTACCATGAATTAAGGCGATTTGACCTCTTACTATCACCAACAAGAGTTAATCACATTTCAACAATAGACATGTTAGTGTTTGTTGGCTGTAAAAGTGCATTAATCACCGGTGAAGTGATCTTTTAACCTCGTTCTGATTCATTGGAGGACTTTTTTTCATTCCTGTTTGCCTTTAGAGAGGTCAGAGGTCGCAATCAGCTGTAGGGAAGGATTGTTTTATGTTATTTACCTCCTTTTAAATAGATCGATGCATGAGACACAGTGAACATTCAAATGAACCTATAAAATAATCTGGATTTAGATTAAACATGCGCAGAGAAATTAGACCTGTGTTAAGATCTGTACAAATAGAAAAAAATAATGGAAATAAGAAATAGAACTACAAATAGAGATTAGACACTGAATGAGCAGGAAGTTTAACCACAAACACTGTGACCTTCATCACGTCATATATATGCAGAAAACTCAGTTATATGTGCGCTTGTCTTTTTAAAAAAAAACCATCTAATCCATCTGTTTTTGGGGGGCTTATTTCTAAATATGTGACCGGGAGGCGGTTGTGTTTGAGTGTTTGAAGAAAAGGGAGACCTTGATCTGGAGGAAATCCCTACTTATCCCGTTAGAGTGAGACGGTTTTAGTCTGAAGTGGATCAGACCCACCGAGAAGAAGACCCACCTGATGAGATACAGGTAACACACTCACTTGGATTTCCATTTTAATGTCTCGTCTGTGCAAATGTACCTACAGTTGGAGAGAATTTTCCCCATTCTTCCTCATTAACAAGGCCCGGGACCCCCACTGATACAGACTCTTGTTACACCCCATGGACCTGTCACATTACGTTAACGTAAAGTCTACATCTAACTCAGTGGGTTTATCTTAGTACTTGTTTTCTCTCACTATTCCAAGGAACAGTCCTTATATGCAAAAACCTACTTGGTAGCCAACCTGACTCTCAGTCAACAAGCAATCACTTGTTTCCTGGCTCCTGTCCACCAAATTCGATGTAAATCTGTGTATGTTTTAAGCTGTCATAGTGAGAGTCGCGCAAAGTAACAAAGGGCATACGCATAACCTTGGTGAATTCTGCCTTCCAGGAATTCAGGTGTGGCATGAGGGTACAACAACAATGGGCTGAGGTTGTCTGTATGCAACGCATACGTGCAAGCACAAGGATCATGTCGAAATGCCCCAAACTGCATCAACTCAAAACATCAACTGGTGTTACACTGAAAGTCACACCCTGAGCCAGGATGTGAGGCAGCTCACGTTTGTGAACTTGTGTCAACATCAAACCAAAGCATCGGTCATGGCGTCAGGAAGCAAAACCTGGAAAATAAGTTACATTTTGACTTCACACACTACAAAGACTGAGGAAATCTTAGCTGTTCTTGGCTGATTAGATGGTTTACTGATGTTTATTAGCCGGGGTTTAAGGCTTACTGTAGGCCATGGGGGATTTATCCTGGTGGAAATGTACCCAGATGAGTTCTCAGAGTCAGTCTGCACCAGCTGGTTAGAAACGAGCCAGGAAACAGTCGTCTGTGTAACAGGAGGCACGTTTCTAAAGCTGATTCTGGACAGTGAGATTAGTCATTTTTCCCATTGAGTTCAATGCAATGGAAATACATTTATGGGTTGTAATCAGATCAGGTTGAACGCTCCAACAAAAGTTATTCAAGTTACTCAAAATACAATTAATGGGTCATTCATAACTGTGGCTTGTTTGGTGTTTATAGGCCAAAAGTATCTAAATGAACCAAAAAACACACAGACACTAGGATTTTTATTTCAACATGCACCGTTATTTATTCAACGTTTTCTCCAAAATATGTTTAAAATATGTTGTGTTGGTCCCAGTTTTTAATCACAGTTTAGGTGACAAACATACCTAACATACATAACCTGTATTAATTCATGCATTAGCAACATTATTGCACTTCTTTTATTTGTCTGTGCATCAGACTGCAAGTGAAATTCTACGTTATACTGGAGCTGGATCTGTTATGGCAGATAAATGAAAGGTTATATCTCCGAGTGTCGATGTCCAGTCTTACCCGCAAAGACGTACAGCACGTGTTCTCGTGCATTACGTGCACACTCACATGTACGCATTTACACCTGTGGATGTGGGTGAAGGACGGACACACTTTGGTTTGACATTGTCAACACTGTGTGGATGATTAACAGCAGAGCAGCCGACCTGGACGGCGGCAGTTATAGTTTTGAATCAGACATAAAATCATCTAATGGCATCAATCAAAATTAGTACAGACACAGTTTTCTAACTTTTTATGATGAATTGTCTCATAGACTTTTTAATCTATTTTAGAGCCATCTCAAATTTTAATCCCCATTAACTGAACTTTGGGAGTTATAGAAGTGTATTAAGCAACATCCCTTTTCTTTTTTTTTGTGTGTGACAGATACCAGGTTACTGTCATGCCTTAACAGAGAGTCAAGTGGTGCCTCTGCACTGCCACCTCTGTGCATTCACAGACACTCGTTCCTCTCCTTGTAAGGTGACAAGTGTCCCTGCCAGTCTGCCAGTGGCCCAAACATGATTATTAGCTTCCTGCGAGCCCACGAGGAGGCTCACATATCAGGAACTGAACCACTCCTACTGTCCCATTGGCCTCGAGTGTCTTTGGCATATCAGACACGTTCAGCTGGGCTTGTGGGGGGGCAAACTGGGTGGCAAGTGGAAAGCGACATTGTCATAAAACTGACATCATCCCTGTGAATTTTTGCCCCTCTGGTAATTTAATCCCTCGGTGGCACTGCTCCACTGGCCGAGAGACAGGAATAGCAGCACTGTGAACGTGCAGCAAGGAGGAAGGCAGAACAAGAGGCAGGAACGAGGCCCATTTATAGCCTACAAATAATCAGTGTGAGGTAAAAGACGTCCATTAAATCATTTAGTGTATGTCGTTTTACGTCAAACAAACAAAAAAAAGGGCTAAATTTGGAGGAAAATGTAAGTTGTTTTGGACAAAACAATGCCAAATTAAGAACAAAATTACAACATTTATTTATTCAAATTAAAGTGCCACAACCTTAAAATTATACTTTTGTATGTGTTCAAGGTTTAGAAGAGGTTTAGCATCCATGTTCCATAGCTGCTTGTCCTTTGGGGCGAGAGGCCACTGAGTACACCTTGGACGAGTCACGAGATCATCACAGCGTTGGCACATAGAGACAAACAACCATTAACGCTCTCATTCTCACTCCTACAGCCAGTTTAAAGTCACCAGTTAACATGCATGTCTACACAGTGTCCACACAGAAAGGTTTGAACCACCTCTGACCTCTGCACCCCATTACAACTATTTTAATCTCTAGCAGGTTTTTTTTTTTTTTTACGTCACTTTGACCTTTTTTTATACATTCAGTGAATGAAAGGTGTGTCTTGATTGGGTGGGAAAGCAGGATGTTATTAATGACAAGGATGAGCGTCATTTAAAAGTACCTCCCTCGAGGCGGACTGTATTTTTATTAGAAACGAAGCTCCAGTTTGAGTCTTGTCAGGGAACAAAAGCTTTTATCCTACTAATGCATATAAACATTCATAAAAAAAAAAATGTACCTCTGTGCAAACTCATCAAAACATAAGGTAAAAAGCTGAACATGCCTTATGCATGATAAACATTGTGCACAAATGGTTCTGTGAGTAGCTAAACCACTAATAACAGTTCAGTCGCCCTGTCCACATGTGTCAAGGTGCCCCAAATTGCTCCAGACCTTGCATGGTAAGTCTCTACCATCGGTGTGTGACTGTTGTCTGTTTGCTATCTCTTCGTTTGAATATATTTTAGATACCTAAAGAGATTTTCTGACCCTTCTTCTGTATTGTGAGAGTGTTAAGGATGATTTGTTTCCTCCTGCCAACTCATTTTAAGTGGATTTTAATGAGCTGAGTCGGCAACATGAAAGTACAGCGTGCACAAGTTTATGAGTTGTCGCCGAGAGCTGTGTATGTAATCACGCCCAAACTTTTCAAAACTGTCTCCACCTATACAGAACAAAACAACAAAACAAATCATCTTGACAAGTTGCTAACATGCCTGAGGTTTCTCCAGCCACAAATGCTCTTCAGCCCTGAAAATATTTATAAGATAAATGCATTAAAAAATCATACTGTGCAAACAAACTAAGGTCAAATCATTGCAGGATCAAACCAGTCTTGTCCTCTTGTGTGAGTGTTTACATGGCCCCCACCCCAACTCCCTGTTTTCTTGTTCCCTCCCTCCTCCCTCAGACATCCAAACATTCCCACACCCAGTTTGTTGATTTTCTGCTGGCATGCTTCTGTGGAGCAGAAGACCGGGACTGACTGGTTGAGGTCACTCACGGCTGGTTCCAGCACAACCCTCCCCTTACTCTCCTCAGCGTACTCTGTACAGTTTGTCACTTATCTCATGCTTCTTTACCCTTGTTTTTTTTTTTTTATGTCAAGAGACACATTTATTGTCCTCAGTGATTGCAGTAATCTTTAAGTAGCCATTGTGAAGGGGTCTAATCATGATTGCATCCTCTGTACAAATCAGCTGATAATGCAAGGTGTAGTAAATGGACAATCTGAGGGGGCAAAGGCCAGACTGGCTTTATTGAAACTGAGAAAAAAAATGGGTGATTGTAATGATTGTGCCATCATTTTATGCATTTTTAGACTCATTATCCCCCCAAAACATTGCAACAGAGCCTAAATAATAAGCCTATAATAAACTAAAAGATTAAGAAAATATATTTGAACGTGTGATTTAAAAGCAGCTTAAACCACCTAAATCACATGAATTCCAGTAGAGTGAAAAGTTAAAAATCAAACTCAATTTGGACCAAATATCTAATTATTGTGTCATTGCACATTGATTTAACCTGCTGGACCCTCTTCACGCGCAGAGCAAAGCTAGTAGTATTTCACTTTGTCGAGCTTATATGTGCATGCTGCCATCAAGCAAGCAGTGATGCACGAAAAAACTAGTGACGTTACGTCTTGGTGGTAATAATGTGTGGTCCAAGTGTAAAATATCACGTTTCAGGGTTATATGATAACATAGTGCCTGTAGCACAAGTGCTGTCAGCATCTTTAATCGATTGTTACCTTAGCAGAAAATTGCAACCAGTTGGACTCAAATTAGGATCTGAAAAAGAGTCTTCATGTTATTTAGGCTTTTGTGCATGATCCTACTATAAAAGGTATTTTTCATGTGCAGTGTGGTGAGCAATTAAGTCAGTTTAGAGCGGAGATGGCTAAAAGTGCAATTAAATAACCCGAAAGTTCAGAAAAGGGCATACATTTAGTTTAAATCATTTGGGCTTGCTGACAGAGTTGTAAATAAGCTGCTGAATGTGTCTGACTGTCTAGTTTGTGGCTCAGCTTGGGTCATTCATAGTGTGGTTATGACATAATTATTGGGTGGCGGTCAGCGCTGACTTATCACTTACGTGTGTCTGAGTTGTACCGCCAGTTTCAGCATGACTGTTGCTTTTAAATTAGCCTGCGGTTGTGGGTGTGCTGAGGAGATTTCGACCACGATACGGACGAGAAATGTTAAAGCACAGCCCCACTTGTTGTGAAAATTTTAGCTCGGTTAAAAGATTTTATCGTCTTGCGGTGATAGTTGCGTGCTATTGTTTTGTCATGTCCAAGCCAGCCTGGTCCAAACAGGCCAGTTCTGCTTCATGTCACCCTGTTTTTCCCCTTCTGCCTCTTCTTCTATGTTACGTCAGTCGAGCTTGAAAAAGATCAAGCGGAGAGGAGGGGCTCATTTTTGGGAAAGGGGGTACATTTCTAAATAATGGCTTCACTTCAGGGTCTAAACGAGTTCACAAGAGAGAATACACCAGAACTTTGTGCTCCGGTGATTGTCCTTTTATTTGCTTTTCTGCTGTTATTCCTTCTTGTTCCCCTCCCCTTCATTTTTTGAGGAATCGCTCTCTCTCTCTGACTTTCAAGTCTCCCTCAGTGCATGCATGCATGCATGTGCTTACATCAGTGTTTGTCCACCAGGACATTAAACTTTCTTTGCCACTCCAGAGTCTTTCAGAGACGGGGCCACGATTTGCATGAGAAGTGGCCGAGACTGGGCCCCTTCCGTTTTCCTCCCTTTGTCCGACCATTCTTTTATTCCAAATTCTTCTCACTTATTGCTCCTTCCTTGCTTTGTGCTGTGCATTATATAAGAGAGCTGCGCTGGCCAATCAGTTAGCTAAGATGGTCACAGGCCCTTATTTCCACAGCTGTGTAAGTCGGCCTCCTTGTCTTGTGAAAATGAACACAGGAGTTTGAGAAACACTTCAAACTTGAAGCAAAGAATTGGAATCAGGGTGTTTCTGAAACAAAAAAAGACATTATTATTGACGCAATGAGGCCAGTGAAGCACATTCAAGTGTATTCAGCTGTTTGGCTTTAGCTTTGAGCAACAGCTTTGGAGTTACTGCAGGGACTATATTTACCTGGGTGCAGCTCTGCAACAGGCTTTTAACTTTAAAGTTAGGTAACTATTACCACGAAGCAGCTCCCATGGCAACAAAAGATTATAAGCTTAACCTGCACCTATGCTAAGAGGTCCAGATTGCGTACTGTTTATGCAGCTGCAGTGTTCGCAGTGTCCACAGGGGGCGTTCTGACCTTTGACCTTGGTTTTCCACACACAATAAGCCTGTTAGATCTGGCTGTCTGGCTGCATGGGCACAGCATGAGGTGAGTAATTGACAGAAAATCCTGTTCTGCACAGATAATCAGAGTTATACAGTGACACAGTTGTTGCACAGTTGTTAATATCAGTGTGTGTGAAGAGCAGCAAAGATCCGGCAAAGACTGATCAAGAAAATGTGTTTTTTAATGTTGGAAGTCGCACGGAAGTGATCGTAACTGCAAAAATCCTAAATCATAAAGACATGAGGAAATGGTACATCATCTTTAAATTCATCGACTCATGTTGTCGTCACATTCACCTGATATACAGAGTACAAGCAGATGTGCATAAAACAAACATAAATAATTATTTACAATTACGCTTTGATCCTTTTATGTCCCACGTGGAGTTCAGTGAAATGACGTTTTAACTCAGTAATTATTCAACCAAATATCAGTCAGTCAACAACACACACAAACCATCAGCTTGAATAAAATTTATACATTAATGGAGTAAGTCTTTGATATATTACAAAAATCCATCAAAGACACAGATTCATGTTTCACAGAGAGAAATTTTTGGCAGCAAATAAAATGCAGAAACGTCTCCGGCCCTCGTGGAGACGGGTCACAACCGGACCATCTTCTTCACTCTGCAACGGGACAGAAGTCACATGTTAATTTCATGTTTGGGACAGGAAGCGAGCTCTCAGATGACTGACAGAGCTGTTAATAAATGAGAGCATCGTGTTAATGTGTAGACATAACTGATACAACCTGCTGACGTGTAAGATCAACCTATGTTGTTATAAAAATTAGGATTACACTGCTTTTCAGATGTTTTAAATTATACGATGTGTGTGTGTGTCCCTATTTATTACATGTCTTGAGGACACTTCCAGGTCAGAGAGGTGACATTTAGATTGGGGATATATTTACAGAGTTTTAAGACAGCCCATTTTTAGAAAAATGTATAAGAACCAACCGTTAGAGCTCCTCAGGGAGCCTTTTCTCTGTAACCCCTTCTGTGTGTTGCACTGTGAAACGCTCCTTCTTGTACAAGAACGATAAATTCAACTTAAACTTTGATACTTTAAATCCAGTCCTCCTTATTTAAGGGTTTTTCTTTAAAATTCCCGTAACATATGTCACTTATTAGTACGCATATGAAATGCATTTCAAGTCCGTATGCAAGTCAGCTAAATATTTTTAGCACTCCTCACTATACGTTCAACCATGCGCTAAACCTGAGTTTAATCTTCAACCTGCTGTTCAAAAGTACATGTACACAATATGTTTATTTCCACTGAACCTGAACCAGATATAATTAAAAAAAAAAAAGTAGGACGTGTTTCCAGCTAATATGACGACTTTCAACATGAGAAGCATCCTGAGCATTTTTATGAATATCAAAGGTTGAATCGTTTTTTCTTAAAGTAACTCCAACTGTTGAATCCTGATTACTTCTGTTAGCTTTGACGTTAAATCTCTGCGTCTGTCTGGATTTTTATGCGTTCGCAGTTATTAATTGCACTAAACATCTGTCAATCAATAATCAGCTGACATTTCTGACAATATATTGCCCAGAGTTAGATGAGAAAATTGGTACCACCTACTAAATTTAAGGTAGGCTAGCGGCTGGTTAGCCTAGCAAAGCACAAACAAATTAGCCCGTCTCTGTCCAAAAGTAACAAAATCCACCAACCAGCATCATTAATTAACTATAACTAATTACCCTCTTGTTGTTTAATCAATATAAAAGTGTGAAGACAACAAAATGTGGCCTTAAAATGTCTAAACTATTCCTGTAACTGAGTGCAGATCAATTTTCCTGTTTAATGTCGCAGCTCTTACTACATTCCCAGCCATCTATCAACTTCCTTGAAGCCATATTATCAAAACAGGATCAAAACTACAAAACTTTTTCCCTTTCCTGTTTCCTCCATCAGTGGCAGACCTGATAGAAATCCAGAATTGCAACCAAAGCAGCGCTGAAACAACACTGTAGGAAGCCTTTGTAAGGCCTAGTCATTCTCACTCCCACACCCCAAGCCCATTAGTACAGAACATTCTGCTTCCCATTGGTCCGGTTTGATAAAATTGTTTCAGATTTTATTGCTTCCTTTCTTTTATTGCCACTCCTGATTCTCTGCGTAGCTTTCATGACCTCAGAAATACTGTTTAAAGCTCATTGCATCATTCAAAAGATTTGCATGCACCCTCTCCTGAAGTTAGACTTTCAGGGTTTGTTCACCTCTATCTTTGCTGTCACGACAGTCACCGCAGATGCACCCTATGCAGCCGTTGACCACCTGGATGCCGCAAAGCACCAGCTGCAACATCCCCATGGCCAGCAGGATGAAGAACAGGACGACGTGCCACATCACTACATTGTTAGGGTACTCGCAGACCGTCCACAGAGTCTGGTTTGTAATGTAGCTGGTGTTGCCTCTGCAAGAGAGAACAACAATAAGGACTGTCCAAGACACACAGAGCATTAATGAAAATATGTGTGAAGCTGGCTATGATTGGGGTGCAGGGGGAAGAAAAAAGAGTGATGACTGGGTCGAAGAAAAATGTGTCAGTAAGAGGGTGAATGGAACAAGTGAGGAGTGGAGAAGGAAAGCACATGGAAAATATAAAGAGGAATTGTGAGAGAAGTTCTTGATGGAAACTGTGACATCCGCTGGTTATAAAATGATTAAGAGTGGAAAGTTAAAGAAAAAACACTTTTTAACGTTCTTCCTGAGAGTTAGATGAGAATATTAACACCACTCGTTCGATCTTCTCATCTAACTCTCTCGAAAGCCAATAAACATATTTCCCAAAATATAAGTCCTGAAAGAAAGATTGGAAACACAACTGGGAAAACTCTTAACTCTGCTGAAGGCCATGCGATACGATCAAAAGCTCCTAAATGGACCTTGTGTCATGTGAATAACTTTAAGAGACAAGACCTAAGTCCAATATTTTGCAGTTTGATAACACTGATATACAGGATGCTTTTGTGTCGGAGATTAGGGATTCAAATGAACAATTATTTTCCATTATCAAATAATGTCTAATGTTGATTTAGATTTATCGAACCTTTTTTTCCCAATTAAATGTTTTTCTTTTGGAACGTAGGAGCTCTAGCTCTGAGATGACTGTTATATATTAGTTTCCTCGATTTAAAGTAAAAGTATTGGACATATTGAATGACTAAAGTCACAGTGCATGTAGAAAAACAGAAACAGAAAAAGGGGAAATTTGAGGTTTGCTGGAGGAAGGAACAATCTGAGGTTGAATATTAATATCCTAACGTGCATTGTGTAATCATGCTCAGTTCCCTCCCCGGCGCCCTTTAACCTGCTGCTGCATGGACAGCCTACATATTAACAACATGCTCATATTTATGAACAATTATCCCTCGGTAGCGCGATCTATCAGCTGATTGGGATAATATGAGCTGCCTGATCTTGTAAAAAGTCTTCCATAGGGCCAATTGAGTTGAACTTGCAGCATTAGCACTTCGGTCATATTGGAGCCAGCGAGGAGACAAAATACAGCACAGCGACTGTTCCTCACATCAATCTGATCTGTAACTTAACACATGAAAAGTGGCAGCTTATTCTGAGTTGCTGGTTCAGTCTGCCACCTGCTGGATTTAAAAAAATATTGCTATTTTTTATTCTTATATTCAAGAAATGAAACTTTTCTGCAGCTCTGACAAAGACAATTAAAGTAAATACAGCTGATGGAGATTTTAAAAAAAAAAGAGAAGTGCAAAGACACTTCGGTGTCTGAGCGATGGTGGGAGAAACACTCACGCGCTGTTATCTTCAAAGGGGTATGTCCATTTACCCTCCACCAGACACTTGGGTCCAATAGCCAGACCGGCTGAGGCCACACTGGTGCAGTAGATCGCTCCAACCAGACCGAAAGCAGAAGAGAACACAGAGTTCAACATCTGAAAGAGAGCATAGGTTTATATTATTATTTGCTATCTCAGTATGAGAACTAAAGGCATGTACAAGCCCTTAGCTCTTCCTTCTCTGAGGATTTTTATCTTATCCGTCATTGTTTTCTTGTCTTACATGGGTCTATGGCACGCTTTGAGGATTTTATTAAGACCAATGTCTGCACAAATATTAACCTGACATGAGGTGATTTAAGACAGACACAAACACGCTTGCATGCAGCCTGGCTGCAGTGGTGGAAAAGATCTAATGGAAATAATCTGATTGAAGATACAAGCGGTGTCTTTATTAAATACAACAAAGTGGTAGGAGCAGTGGAAGTACTGCTGCTTTATTAATATTTTAAAGGACAAGATGACAGATGAGTTTTTAGGTTTTTTGGCTCAAGAAATACAAGATTCATAGTCTCATAAGGTCCACTAACAAGTTTTATTCAGGGCTTTCTACCACATTTCACGGTCTTCCTCATCAAAGATCCTCAGGTTCAACCCTGAAATGTGGTTGAAAGGCCTCTGGAATAACAAGTAAGTGGAATTCGAGTTAAGATTTTCAAGTTCGAGAAGAAACCTTCACGCTCAACGCAAACAAATATAAAAACTACATTTTATTAAATGGATATCAATGAGAAGAACTTCAAATTAACAAAATAAAACACACAAATCAAAGGCTGCTTCTCTTTGTTGATTGGCGACAACGAGTCGATTAGCAGTTTAGTTCCTGATACTTAAAGAGAAGTGAGTATTTCACAAGCTGTTGTGGAGATTCTTGCTTCTGTAAAAACACATTTAATAATTACTTTTGGCTTTAGATAGTAATTCACAGTACAGTAAATATAATCTGATAATAACATGCCGTCCATGTATGGTGGTGTATTGCTGATTTATTATTTATTTGTTCTTCCATCTTTGGTATGACATCGCCCTCGCCTCTGCCTTTTACAGCCCGTCACTATCAGCCCTGTCTCCACATTGACGTATTAATGTAAATGTCCTAAATGACTTTACTCACCCGGCAACGGTTACCACAGCAACCTGTTCCGCAGCAACCCTTGCCCCCGGCCCTGATAGCCGAGCAGCTCGGGCACAGCATCTGAAACAGAGAATGTTTTGTCATTTATCAAGGAAGACGTCACAAGAGATGGTGTCACGTTAAGTGTTTTAAAAAAACGAGCCAGAGTTTGTCAAAGAATTTAAAATGTAGGCAAGTGTGTGTGTGTGTGTGTGTGTGTTTAGGCTATGCACACACACGTCTGCCTTTAAAAATTTGCTTTTAAATGTGTGTGCGTGTTCTCTTATCTCTTAAATCAAATATTTGTGGATCCTGAATCGAGTTTTACTCTCTCATCCCAGCAGGCAATGACATCCACACAGTTACAGATGGGAAAGGAGAGAAATCAAACTTCCTGGTCGCTGTTCCAAACTGTAATATCACAGCGATTAAGGTACTTTTACAGGACTCAAAGGTCTCTCTGATCCATTTATGTTTGTTAAGTAATTATTGTCCTGGAAATAATCAGATGTGTTGTGCGTGAGGAGGAACAGGAAATCAGACAGTGTGGTAATCTCTGAAATCAATAGTGTCATAAAAGTTTCCATGAAAGATCTCCTTTAAAACATATAGACTTAGACACATATTCTGTGTGTACTTTACTCAGTTCAAAGCAGCAATACAAGGTAACAGAAACACACTACATTAATATTACAAGTAAGTCTAGTACTGTAAATGTTATTTAAGTAAAATAATGTAAAATTATCAGCAAAATAGACCAAAAATATCAAAAGTTAAATGATCCATGGAGGAAAATGAGGTCATGTTTATAATAATGTAATTATTATAAGGCGTATTGTACGTTGAGTCATGTTTCTCTGTAATTCAGCATGACATATTTTTTATGCTTGGATAGTTTATGACCTTAACTAGAATTTATAAAATGAATAAAAATGACTGTAAATAAACCAAAATTAGAATAATTTGACAAAATGATACCATTAAAACAAGCAATTTGATTTTACAGGTTTACACAGAGCGGAGTTAATGACCCTTAAAAAGCCAATAAAACAAACAATAAAACATCAAACCAGACTTATAGAAGTATACTGAATTACTCACAAAGAGGCCTCCTCCGATGAACCCCCCCATGAGCCAGACCTGGATGGAGATCTGATCACTGTCCAGGTTCTTCCCGTCGGGGAAGAACAGCAGCAGGTTTGCGATCATGCAGATGAACGCTGAAGGCAGCAGGATCAGGCCCACCACACGGGCACATTGTCCTGTACAACACATGGTTTTTTACCTTCTTTTTTATTATTCTCCTATTTGCTGCTGCTGCTGCCTCTCTTTTTCTTCTCTCACTACAACTTTTCCTCCGTTTAAGTCAGAGGGAAGTTAGTGAAAAGTGAGCGATACTAAAAAAGTAAATGGAGGTAGGTGTATGCGAGTAACTCACCCCTCTCTCACTGTGAAAGTCAAACACAGTGACAGTTAGAGCAGGAAGGAGCGAGGGAACAAAGGCCAAGTATTGGTGTGGCTGCCTGTAATCTGATTTCAGACCTGTGTATCTTCTCACAGGTCCCATATAAAAATGAAAATCCTCAGAGGCGGAGGAAAAAATCTACTCTTCTATACACACATCAAGGTTGAAACGCAGGATAATCATTAAACCTAAACAAATGTAAAAGCACAGGATGGATGGAGGTAGCAGTGTGTGTGTGTGTGTGTGTGTGTGTGTGTGTGTGTGTGTGTGTGTGTGTGTGTGTGTGTGTGTGTGTGTGTGTGTGTGTGTGTGTGTAGGGGGCTCTATGTGCAGTTGGACGTCCTTTGATACCTGCTCACGATTACAACAGGCTGTTTGTTCTATTTATGGACTAATGCAAACACAAGCCATTGTTGTACCTAATAAAAGCTCAGAATCTAACTAACCAAAGCAGGACTACACTGTCCTCTTTATGATATTACTTACAGAGACTCAACAGTTCCCACCATGAGAAAACTCTTCCTTATTATTCCTTAGATATGAGGAGTATGTAAACAATCTGCCACCAAATTAGTCCTATTAATGTCACCCCAGCTCTTATTTATCAGCTTTAATACTGTTGTCATTCTATGTGTTTCTGTTGTTCAAATGAATGATACCAACCAAACTATACTGTGACAAACGTATTAGTTATTCATTTTTTATTTGCTTTACATTGGCACGGAGCAGCAGGACACAAGTTGCAGGTTTCTGGATATCAAAAGTGTGTTATTTATTTATCCAAAGAATAAGAAAGGCAAAATACTTTTGTAAGCGACACGACACAGCAAACTGAAACTGAACTAACTCAATTATATAAGGTGTGCATACACCAGTTGACCAAAAAACAAAACATAATAACGGCGAATAACTACAAACTAACACTCAACAGACAGTTTGCTAGTAACTCCACATAAAAAATAATGTAACTATAAACATATAACTCTATACCAAACGTGCAGAAGCAACTGCAAAATACACAAACAAAAGGCTCTGTCCCCATATTTACATCTGCAGCCATGTCATGTTATGTTTAGTTTACTCAACAAAGGCTGGATCATAGACAACTACCGAAGCCCCTCAAACCATTTAGGATCCCAAAACGTCTCAGATTCACTGTTTGGAAATGTGGTTTGGCACGTTTGTCTGGTTCAGGCATTATATACACTGAGGATGAGGACCTTAATGTGGTTCCTGCATGTTTACCTCCTCTTAAAGCCCTGTCTTGTGGAGTTTGGGGAAAATGCAATGAGTCTACAGTTTGCACTTCACCTCAACGAGTCTACAGACAGTAGTAGGCACAAAGTGTGAATACGGCCATTAAAAGCTTGTAGGTTTTTTTCTTGCCATACAAAAGTTATTTTACTTTCACTTTCTTTGCATAGTTTTCATGCCATGAAGTGCCATCCTACGTAATAACAGGCCCGTCCTGTTCATTGTTGACCACAGCATCAAAACATCAGCTTGTAGAAATCCCCAGTAGTTCCTATAAGTGTCAGTGCACTCAAGTCATTTGACAAAGCGCTGAGGGAGAGGAAGCTTTCTAATCTGCAATGGCAGGCAAGTGTGTTCTCGATAAAACTTTAAACTATGTGATATGTTTGCAACCTGCGTCAGGTGAAAAATACTTAAAAAATACGCTGGTCTCTCAAATATGGAGTAAAACAATGTCATAGTTTTGTTTAGTAATTTGTCATCTTTAAACAATATTGATCTGGACTGGATTTCTTTGATCTATTTGTATGTACTTGTACTCTGAAAGAGCCATGCACACTTCCTATATTTAATCACAGAGACTTGTGTAAAACTCCATTAAAATTCCAATAAACGGTCTAATTTTTTATATTTACTAACCAAAACACGAGACTAACCAAGGTTTGGCAGAAACTGTCACCCTCATTTTCACTTTCGCATTGAGTATGAAAACAATAATACAAACATAACAATAAAAAAAACAATGCTAACACTGCATTTATAGCAGGGATGATATTTAACAGCTACAACGTGATCAATGGGACAATCTAGACTTCCGTTAAATGAGGCGTTTATTTCTCTTTTCTTTTATCGGTCTCTTTTTCATCCTCATTTTTGTATTCAGGTTTCAGTATGTAAATTTTTTTATTTCATACTAGTTCTTAAACAATTCAAATCCATGGATGCTTTTAGTTATGGCCGTGGCTTCATGGCTCTGGGGATGGAAATGTCAGTTGTCTGTTCAATCACTTTGGTTCTTCATTCTCAACAAAGTTAGATGAAATTTTGTGTGGACTGTCATGATCCCCAGAGGATGAATCCTACTGACTTCAGTGAAACCCCAACTTAACCTCTAGCAGCACCATGAGGTTGGCTTTTGTGGAGTCAGAGTGAACTACCTTGACAACTTCTGGATGGATTGTCTCGATAGATATTCAAGTTCCCCAGGGGTTAGATCCTCTTTTCAACTTTTCCTCTGGCACCACCATCAAAGTTTCAGAAATATTTTAACATCTATTTAATGGATGGCACAAATGTTTGGACAGACGATCATGATCTCCAGAGAAAGGATTGTGATCACTTTGATCCTGCATTTATGGCGTTTTATTCTAAAATGGGTTCAATAAAACATTAAAAATGTGTTCTGTCAGTGGTATATTTATCACTTCTAGAATGTCATCAAGTGTATAAACTGTGAAAGAATAACCAGTCTATATGGCCACTCTTTAGCCCCATCTACAGCTCGCCCAGTGACAGTAACTCTGGGTGCCGTATGGAGGTTTCAAGTGGAACAGCCACCACCCAGACTACAAAGACTATCAGGTGAGTATGACTTTGTATAGATTTTTTTTAAATGTAAAAAAGTTATGCATGACTCAAAATATGCTTTAAATCTCACATTATCTATGTGAATCTGACTTTTTTTTTTTAAATCCCTCTAGTTGCAGCCACAGTAGTATGGGCTGTTGTGATTCTGACACGAGCCATCTTTGGTCTGTAGGCTCTTTCTTCAGCATGTTTTTTTTACTGTATTGTCATTCAACAGACCTCAGTGTTGTAACCACACATTGCTCTGGTCACCATCTATCTACAGGTTATGTGTATTTCAAGGACTGCCCTCAGCAACCAAACATTCCCAACTACCTGTTAGGTCTGGCTTTGTTACATCTGCTCACGGTACAAACTGTGACACTCCCGTGTGAGAGCCAGCCACGGGAGCACCCAAAGGGTTTCAAAGCCTGCCTATTGGTGTTAATGTCTATTTTTGTCTTCATATGGATCCTGGCAGGTGAGCATGAAAATATCACAGATGTCATTTTTACTTTTAAACAGCCTGTAATCAAACAAAAACTGAACGTTATTGTCTTGTGCACCTACAGGGGACGTGTGGATCTTCTCAATCTATCGGCCCAACTATGATGCTACAGCAGCTGATGGTCTTTACTGCAATAAGACTCTGTACACATTTGCTTTGTGGAACGCAGTCTGGGAGACTTTTTCAGGTTTTGTCCTTCTGGGCAAACTCTGCAAAGGATTGATGCTGTATGTGATCATGAGTCCCGTACCAGCAAACCAAGACTTTTATAGGAGGGTATGAGGCATGGACGGACGAAGGAAAGGTTGAAAATGATCTTTATATGTAGCATCTTGGGAGACGGGTTTAGGTTTTCATGAGGACGTATCTTTAAGTTTTTTTTTTTTCCTATTTGGCTGGGAAATTCTTGTTTCCTCAAATCTAAAGTTTGTGTACAAACAAACAACATTTACCCTCTAAAATCCAATCTGAAGTTATTTATTGAGGGGACTTTAGTTCTTTTAAATGCTTCAGTTTTAGAGATTCAGTAAATAAAAAAACAAAAGTTATTTTACTTTCACTTTCTTTGGATAGTTTGCATAGACATCCTGCGTAATAACAGGCCCGTCCTGTTCATTGTTGGCTACAGCATCAAAACATCAGCTTGTAGAAATCCAGGGTTGTCCCTGTAATTGTTTGTGCACTAGTTGAGTCATTTGACCAAGCGCTGAAGGTTTGCTGAAGATCTGCAATGGCAGGCAAGTGTGTTCTCATTAAAACTTTAAACTATGTGACATGTTTTAACTGTAGGTTTTGTAAGTTTTGTTTTGTAATTTGTCATCTTTAAACAATATTCATCTGGGCTGGATTTCTTTGATTTATTTGTATGTACTTGTACTCTGAAAGAGCCGTGCACACTTCCTATATTTAATCACAGAGACTTGTGTAGGACTTAACATTAAAATTCCAATAAACGGTCAAATGTTTTGTAACATTGCATTTATAGCAGGGATGATATTTAATAGCTACAACATGTGGACAATCTAGACGTCCATTAAATTCTCTTTTCTTTCTTTTCTTTCCTCCTCATTTTCGTATTTAGGTTTCAAGATATATTTTATATTTTTAAATTTCATACTACGTCTTAATTTGAACAGTTCAGATCCACGGATGCTTGTATTTATGGTATTGGTCTACACTGCTCTGTTTGTGTCAGCTTTAAATAAAAGTTGTAACAACATCATTTTGTCCCAACTTTGCCATTATGACGTCACGCAGGAGCGCACCAATGAGGCTATGAGGCGGTTTTGTGTCAGAGTTCATTGATTTGGTCAACGGTTCAATGTCCACTTTTTCTCGCGAGAAAAATCTTCTGACAAAAGTCAAAACAGTCCCCAAACATCCCAACCTGTTCGATGACGCTCCCCTCGACCAGCCAATAACGTGAGGGTAAACAATGCAGCTGGTCATGAACCCCGCTGTCCAGAAAGGTCTTCTGCAATGACAGGCAAGTCCACCTCTCTGTGTCACACTCTGACCAGCCTCTAGCACTTTCCTCATTACGAACCTTTTTCCTTTAAACATGGCTCATTATAAACGCTGTCTATCCTTGTTGTTGTTTTTGTTCACTCCTGGTGCTTTGTGTTACGCGCAGATACAGTCAAAGAGCTCGTTTCAAAGTGCCTGCAGGCCCGGGACATGGCATACTGTCCATACAGCCAATTCCCTGTCGGTGCTGCCATATTGACAGCAGATGGCGCTATAATTACAGGTAATAACCCAACAGGTGACTTCTCTTCTTCTCCACTAACTTGAGAGCTGGAAGTGCAGCTGAACTGTACTCAACTTTACTGTGTGCTACTTTATGCTTAAATATTCTGCTTTTTACTCTCTGCATTGAACTTACAGCTGAAGTCAGCACTCACTTTGCTGATTAATGTTCATTCAGGAATATGGCGCGTTAATAAACAATCAAGCACTTCATTAAATGGTTGAAATTAGCTCCACTTAAGCCAGCTACAACAGTAAAACTCTGCTCACGTGTTAACGAGTGCTGTAACAACACTGTGATAGCAGATCTTTTTCACAGCGGCCATTTTGACATGAAATGCTGTAGTAGGTAAACACACACAGGTGATATCAGTGTGACTAATTAAGGTTCAGTTTAGTTCAAACAGAGTCCGGGTGATGAGGATGAAGTTTATGCTGCACTAAATGGAACTGAACCTTAATTAGTATCATTGGACACACCTGTGTTGACCCGACTATTTCATGTCAAAATGGCTGCTGTGTATACTTCTACTTGTTACATTTTGGTATCTTTACTTAATTAAATGACATAAACAAGTTGTATTTCTAAAGCACACACTGTATCTCTATACATACATTCTATATAATCATAACTGTATTACATGTTGTCATCTGCAGACACAAGATACTTCACCAGCCACCCAATTTTATATGTTTTCTAAATTTAAATGTCTTCTTCCTTGTAACTTTTGTCACAGTACATGCTCTTAATTATCAGTATTAGTCTGTTCTTCTGCTGTTCTTTTAGTTTAGCTTAGCTTAGCTTAGCTGAGGTGAATTATGATGCATTGTTATACAGTGAATTAAATTACTCAAAAGTATATAAAATAGTTGAAAAAAAAAGCTCCACCTCAACCAGCTATAGTATTATAATGTTGTTGCGTATACACAAATGCATCAGTATTAATAAATAAATAATGTAAAATATAGCAATATAACATTGAGAGGTGCCATTTTTTCCTTTTCATACTCGAAAAAAGTGGTTCATTAGGAGGAAGAATACATGTACAAAATCAAGGAGAATCATGTAAACAAGTCATAAAGTTAAATATTGTATTTTCAGGCTGTAATGTGGAAAACGCCTCGTACGGTCTGACAGTGTGCGCTGAGCGGACAGCCATCCAGAGGGCCGTGGTGGAAGGACACAGACAGTTCACTGCCATCGCCGTGACATGGTGACACACTCAGAAATAATGACATTAAGGACACATTAAGAGTTACATATAGCGCATATATTCCCGTGCATTTATCTTCTCTCCCTCTGTTCTGTGCAGTGATATCAAAGACCGCTTTGTTGGGCCGTGTGGAGCATGTCGGCAGGTTCTTATGGAGGTGAGACAGCGCTTTTATGAGCAGAACAAACATTAAGCTGTGATCAGAAAGTGATACACTGCAAACAAAGTGTAATTCTATTATTCTAAATAAAACACAGTGCTCTAAACAAGGTCAAACTAAGTCAGTTTGTGTTTAAAACAGGTACAATTTATGTAATTAATGTAGTTAGTAAACCAGAAAACATTAACAACACCTGTATCTCCTTATTACCCATATTGCAGTAGGCAAGTGGGTGTGTGTACAGCAGGAGCCACTGTATTTTATAGGCACGTTAAACATTAATAATAATAACCTAGTACAGTAAACGGTTGTAGCTTCCTCATAAAGTAGAGCAGCATTGTTCGATAAATCGATTAGATGTTTTTTCTTCAATCATTAAAGACGTTTGAGTGAAATAGAAGATTGATTTCATTAGCAAACTTCATTTTTATTTTTAAATCATGATTAAGACCACAAATCTTTAGAGCACACCTATGAGGAAATAATGTAAAATTTACAAAAATACAAAACAAAATATGACATAAGACGTGTATTCTGTATACTGCAGTCAGGGTCATAGCTATAGATCACTGAGGTCGTGACCTCTGTGGTTTTTACAGAGAATTTGGGAGGTTAAGCAACATGTGTGGAGTGACACGGTATGTTTAGACTCACCATTAAACTGCAAATTTGACCTTGACCTTTTTTTCTACTTTGTTTTTTTTATTTTTTATTGTTTTTATACATATACAAGCAAAACAAAACTGCACAGAGTTCATACAGCTCACATCCAGTAGTACATTTTACTGTAACACTTTAATACATTAGTTTACATTGTTATCAATAAACTTATACATTATACATTGCTGATGTCTTCAAGTTTAAACCTATTTCATCATGAATCTTTATTGTACTATATGTAACTCACTGTCTCTGTCTGGGTGGGTCCATATCAAGCCATTTTCTCGTGATGGCATACCATAATACCTCAATCAACTCTAAGAACACAAAAAATACAAAATTAGAATTTTAAGTATTAAAAATGTGATTTGTTTGTGACTTTTTGGGTGCTATGACTCCATGTAAACCTTACATATGTGTATCTCTCTCTCTCTCTCTCACCAGTTTGGATCAGACTGGACTGTATACTTAACCAAGCCGGATGGATCTTACAAACAAACCAGCCTCAGTGAACTGTTGCCTCTCGCTTTTTCCCCAGCGCACCTCACAAAGAACTGATGACGCCTCAGCAGCATCCTTAGACACCACTGTTTAGTACTTTATTACTTTTTAACTGCAATGTCTTTTTGCTCTGGCAACACTGCAAATTAGATAAACAATAAAACTCACTCCCCCCCTCCAAACATGTGTGAGTAATATTAGATAGATAGATAGATAGATAGATAGATAGATAGATAGATAGATAGATAGATAGATAGATAGATAGATAGATAGATAGATAGATAGATAGATAGATAGAATAAAAAAAGCTACTTTTGACAAAAACTATTACTATTTATATATTATTTATAAATTATCCCATTATGCATGAACGTTTTATCAGTCATAAACACATATAGGCTAATAACTCAGTATATAAATAGGTTAATAAGGTGAAATAAAAGTTGAATAAAGTAAATATAAAAGTTATTATAGGCCAGGCTTAAAATGTGACACATGATTACATGTGGGGGTCCCTGTTCTGTTTGTCTCTCGTCCAAGGGGTCCTTCAGCTGAAAAAGATATTACAGCTTATGTAGCAGCAGCTATTGCGGTATAAATGTAATTAAACAGTATGGGATTAATTAAGCTGAGATATATTGTTTCAGTATGATTATTATTATTATTATTATTATTATTATTAGTAGTAGTAGTATTATAATTATCATTATGATTATGATGATGATGATTATTATTATTGTTATTATTATTATCACTATTATCATCATTATTATTACCATTATTATTGTTATTATTATTATTATGATCATTATTATTATTATCACTATTATCATTATTATTATTATTATTATTATTATTATTATTATTATTATTATTATTATTATTATTACGTAACGGAGACTTCACTAGAGAATTCTAAAGATGACGTAATGAAAATCGATGTCATGTGACATAAAGTGGGCGTGTCCTTAACTCAGTTTCCGGAAACATGGAGGCTGTTCTGAGCGACGTTGTTGCTCCTGAAGACCTTTTAGTAAGTTTTCTTCTTATTAAACCTCTTTATTTCATAAAACACACACACGTTTACACACGAGCGACACACTCCGGTGTTTGTACACCGCGTGTTCAGTCGGTGAGTGTTTAAATTTTGGTAAAAAGCGACGTGTCGGAGGTTACTTTGTTGCGTCACCTAGCTGGCTAAATGCTAACGGTGATGTTTATGATTAAACGCTGGCCGCTGTGTCATCCTAATTTCCGCTAATTTAATCAAACGAGTCACTCTAATAACACAACAGGGATTATATGTACCTTTAGAGGCCTTAACGGTTTCATATGAAGTTTGGCCAAACAGTGAAATTACATGAACTGTAACATCAGCAAAGTGACCAGATTTATTCATGTGTTACATAAATTCATGTTTCTGCTTCTGTTTTGACAGAAATTTGAGAAGAAATACAAAAGTGAGCTGGCGAAGGGAGCCGTCTCCAAAGAGACAAAGTTTGAATATGCGTGGTGTCTGATCAGGAGTAAATACACAGCGGATATCAAGAAGGGGATTGCGCTCTTGGAGGGTAAGTTTATGCACTTTGTGTCAAAAGCTGCATGTTGCAATACACAGAATAACTGTGGCTGATGTTGATATTTGAGACTTGAATATGTAAGATATTAATAATAATAGCTTTATTTGTATAGTACCTTTTTAAAAACAGACTGCTTTGACAGACAAACACAAACAGGAAGCTCAGACGAAACAGCAAAGGAGAAGCAAACAAAGCAGGAAAAAAGAAGACGGTGATGGCAATAGCCATCTAAAAGATGAGACTAAATAAATCATTTATCAATAATACAACAAATAACTGAATAATAAACAATAGTAATAGATGAAAAAATACGTACAGAACACACAGAGACATGTATATACGTCTTAAAAAGACGCCATCACATGAAAGCAAGTCTATAAACGTGTGATTTAAAAGAATCTATTGATTCTGCGAGCCTCGTGTCCTGATGATGGCAAAAGCACCTTTTAGTTTTGAGCCTCGACTTTGGAACAGCCAGAAGGGCCCGACCCGAGGACCTCGGGCACATAAGGTGTCAGCATGTCTGTGATGTAACAGGGAGCCAGACACTGCCGAGCTTTAAAGGTGATCGGTAAAATCTTAAAAACAGGAAGCCAGTGAGGTGAAGCTAAAATCCATGTAATGTGCTGCGGTCTGTTAAAAACAAGCACAAAGCGTAGATGACAGTTCCTGACATTTGATAAATTATTGGGACATTTTATAGTTGAAAAATAAACTTGTGTAAAGATTAAACTGTGAATTACCCTAAACATGTGACTGTGATTCCCTTCTTACAAACCAGCTGTCATATATAGTTATATAACTGTGAAAATGTAGTTAGTATCACTACAAATATTGTGTTACTGAGAAAATACAACAGCTTTGCTGTGGTGCAGATGGATTTTATGAAATGAACTGTTTGAATAAATGTCTGTTTTTTTGTTTCTTGTCTTAGAACTTGTTCAGAAATCGTCAAAGGACGACTCCCGGGACTTCCTCTTCTACCTTGCAGTGGCCAACTACAGACTCAAAGTGAGTCAAGGCGTTCCTATTCATGTTCTGAATACTTTATTTTGACACACAGTGAACGTATGCAGCAGACTTAAAGAAAGGGCAATAATAATAAGAAGAAAACAAAACAAAAACAGTACATCATGATAATATTGACATGGTTATTGGTCATCATATGGTCATTTAATCGCATCAGTTAAGGTATTCACACATTCTTCTTCGTCTATTTTCTTCCAGGAATATGAGAGAGCCCTGAAGTACATCCGAACTCTCCTAAAGAACGAGCCGGGCAACAAGCAGGCCCTGGAGCTGGAGAAACTCATAGACAAGGCTTTGAAGAAAGGTCAGTCACAATATAACAATATAATATGATCTGTTATGTGACCCTTTTTGTTCGTAAATCCACAATACTGACATTCGCCCGTTGTCGTCTAGATGGCTTGGTCGGCATGGCGATCGTCGGGGGAATCGGCCTCGGCGTGGCCGGTTTAGCAGGCCTCATCGGGTTGGCGGTGTCAAAGGGAGCTGCTAAATCCTAACCCGGACACGGGACGACGTGTCTTCATTTTGCTGGACTGATACACTGACCCTTTTCCCGCATAAAACAAAATAAAACTTTATGAAGAAAGCTCGAGGGATGTAACAGCTTGGTTTGAAGTCGAATATTTACTGCAACACATTAAAAGGGTGAATAACCTGTTTTCATATTTTAACAGGGTTGAGACTCACCATACATATGACATTACTTAGTTGTTTCACACAGCATAGCATGGCACTTTCTTATTATTTGTGTAAATAAATTAGAATAATCGAGGTACAACTCAGTTTTCTTAGTTTGTACGCACCTAAACTTCCTAAGTTGACATTTATATTTTGTAAAAAAAAAAAGTCTTTATATAAGTGCAGTTGTGGGTCTGTAACTGTCTGTTCAATTATTTTTGACATAAAGAAATGCATTGTTAAGTGTTATTGGCGCAGAAGAACGTGTAGCTTGTGATGCCTAAAGCAACAGCGTTGTTTGTTTGCGGGCGAGGTTGCAGTGACTCTGCCAGATTGCTGGTAGAAGACTGTAGAAGTGCAGCTGCTGCTGTGGAGGCAAAGAGCAGATGATTGCATTTATTCTGGACACAAGGTTTCTTTTTATTTGTTCCTAATATCATTTGCCATGAATTAAATGAATACCTTTTGCCATTTAAAATGCATTCCCTTAACATATACCTGCGCTGCGTTTAATGGGTTGTGTTTTCCATCTTGTTAAATAAAATGATTTTGAACTGAGAGATTTGTGTTGATGGTTTTGTACATTGTAATCCGACTTTTGAACTAAAAACAGCTGGAATTAAAGACCTGCGATAAACTAATGTTAAAAAATATATTGGATAATTTCATATATTATTGTTAAATGCATTTAATATGCAATTACTAATTAAATATCTTGTCCTGATCCATATTCTAATATAAGAAACTTATCTTTGGTTAGTTGCTCCAGATCAGATAATCTACATATTATTTAAGAGTAAGAAGTAAATGTGTACAAACCTATCATCTGACATGATAAAAGATATTACAAGTACATCTGATGACTTCAATTGTTACGAAACACCCGGTAATTTTCCATGTGTGTAAACCGGAAACTATTATCACAGTCATTTTAATAGAAACCTTTTGTTGATGGGGCAAAGTCTAGCCTATAATTCAATTCTTATCACCGCCATTTATCATCTCTCTTATTACATTTACAACGAGGTTTTAGTGGAAACTCTATCATGTAATCATTATCATGCGTTGGAGTCTTTAGCATTAAGACGTGTATACGTGTTAGGTGAGGTATACGATCGTCCTCATTTGCCTTATGCATTATTTGAATTTGTACTTGTTTATATATATTTATCTTCATTTTGCATATTATATTTTCCACAGAAATCATTATCCTTGCACTGTTTTTACTTTCTTATCACCTTATATATTTAATACCTCCATTATTGTGATAGTTCTGTTGGCTAAACTATCACTTCACTACCGTGTCTTTACGCGTATCTTATTTTTATTCTTATTTTCATACGTGAATTTGTGTTATGTGCATGCCATATAAGCTACTGGATTCCTAAATTTACCTCATGATCAATACAGTATCTATCTGTCTATCTGTAACATCTTGACCCCCGGGGAGATTGAAGTTACCGTTTAACAGCAGGAAGGCTTATGGGGGCTATCACTCGTGTGTGGTGTTATCAGCCTCATGGGGTGTTAGGCTACTCATTAACCCAACTGACAGGACCGAAACTGCCCAGGGACAGACATATCAGTGAAAACAATGATCTTTGGTGTGAAAGACGTGATCGAGTGGGTGAACGAAAACAGAAAAACAGACATTATGGAGGGTAGATGTCCTCAAAAAAAAAAAAAAAAATCTAATATCCAAACAGAGGAGCGGATTATAAACTTAATAACTAACCAAAGCTGGACTTGTCTTCAGACTCATCCCATGTGCAGTTTAAACACACTTTAACATCAATGATTCATCAAAGCAAGTGTAATTCAGATCAGGTTGAGTGAGTTTCAGTCACGAGGGCCAATGTTCATTGAGTATGCACTGGTTTAAACGCACGGCTGAGAGATATTAATGTGTAATGACCATAAAGAAAGGGAATATGTCTTAGGAACATTGTGTATTGGTTAAATTGCACCCTGTATACATGTCATCACACAGCAATTTGAAGTTACTGTATAATCCAGGAGAACAGCGGTTTATTGTCTGACACTTTATATTACTGCAGGCACTGAGACAGACAATAAAATTTGATTTTTGTCACATTTTTATGTGCAGTTAATGTGTATTACATATTCCTGGGTTACTGGGTACTGATCGTATTCTTAGATTTTATTAAGAAAGCACCTCAGCCTGAAGAAATATATAGGAAAAGCTTTAAGAGATCTTATTTCTGGACACTATTTTCATATTTGTTAGTCTTCTGGATTCTGCACCAGATGCAGACAGAAACAATCCTGAAGGGAACGTCAACAGCGGCTTTTTGAGAGCTTCTACATCGAGCTGATATGCTTCTGCAGGGTCCAAATGATTTTTAGACATGTCACTGTTAGCCATGTCATATGATTGTCATAAAATTTCTTTATTTGTCTTGGAAAATGTTCCCCTGAAAACTTAAATTGAAAGGTTTTTCTTGATAACATTAAATATTCGTGACTAATCCGGCAAAGTTCAAGTTTGGAGGAAAAAGCACTGGGCATTATTTATTAGTTCAAACACTCTCGCTTAAACTCTGTACACTGATCATCTGTTTCATCAGACGGTCTGGGTGTGGTTTCACCAGATTTAACTGACCTAGCAGCAAACTGTATCAAACTCAGATGCAATCTCCGTGACGTCACCCACAGGTTTCTGAAGAGCCGCTGTGAAGCTCAGAGTCTGGTAGAAATCTTGGCAGGGTGCTCAGACAAATCACCTGTGATGGCACATAATATAATTTGAACAGGTGAGTTATATAACCCTCAGTACAGTTGTCATGAACAAGGAAATTAGCTTTGAACCCCTTCAGCTGGCTCCTTTCAATGTGAAGCAGCTGCAGCAGCTCTATTCCGAGCTCCCTCCGGATGTCGGAGCTCCTTACCGTATCTCTGAGGCTGAGCCCAGCCAACCAGCGGAGGAAGCTCCTTTCAGCTGCTTGTATCTCATTATTTTCGGTAACTACCCAACGCTTGTGACCATAGGTGAGGGTTGGAACGTAGATGGACTGGAAAATTGAGATAACGGTCCAGTACAACGTCCACAGTACTGCAGACGCTGCACCAACCCACCGGTCCATCTCACGCTTCATTTTCCCATTACGCATGTACAAGACTCCGAGATTGAACTCCTTCGCTTGGGGCAGCAACTCGCAAACTGTTTTCTGACAGAGAACCATGGCCTCAGACTTGGAGGTGCTGACTCTCATCCTGGCTGCTTCACACTCGGCTACAAATCGCCCCCGGTGAGTGCTGAAGGTCACGGTCTGATGAAGCCAACAGAACCACATCATCTGCAAAAAGCAGAGGTACAATCCTGAGGACGCGCTCCTCACCCTGGCTGAGCCCTGAGATCCCATCCATAAATATCACAAACAGAATCGCAGACAAGGGGTAGTCTTAGCGGAGTCCATTTGACTTTGTACCAACAACACGGACGCAACTCTCACTTTTGTTGTTCAAGGACCATATGACTTGTACCAACAGCCCCAGTACCCCATACTCCATACACACAGTCATAGGCCCTTTCCAAATCCACATACTGCCCAAACAATGTCATAAGATATATTACTGTAATTAATCAATAAAGTAAAGAAATATAAATAAAAACAACCAATCTTCACTAATAAGTTTTAGTGTTTAACTTTCTCGTCATATCTCTATCTTTTAAATCAGCAACTTCAAAGATGTCAAAGATGCACAGACATCTTCTTAAACTGTATTTATCTGTTCTGTGCAGTCTTCCCTGTTGTCTGTCCTCGTCACGTGCTCATCCCACCTATCTTTAATGAGTTATTCCTGGAAAGCACATGTCACGGGCTCTCCTTCCAGGTATCGCTTTAAAAAAAAATCACATAAACTTTGTTTTCACAGACAAAGTCATTGTGACTTTTGAATCTAATAACATAAACTCATCAGCAAACCTCACTGCAGCCAAGTGAGCTGTAAAATGGGCTATGCAAACAGCTCAGCCATAAAATGAGGCTTTTTTATTTTTATTTATGGCAGGGCAGGATCCAGTTTTTAGACGGGGTTAGGTGGAAGTGAGGTAGATGAGTTAGGTTAGATTGACCTGTGTTTGAATGTCTACCTTTGTTTTGATAGACAGGTGATAAATTGAAGGTGAATGCCTTTTTATCCTATATTTCATCAATATTTCTGAACAAAACTGAGACATCCATCCTTTAGGGGCATGAAATGGCACAGAACACTCTCACGGTGTCCATGATGCCATGATTCATTTAAAAGATGCACTTTGGACTTTTTCACAAAAGTGGAAAAAAGCCAAATCAGCACTCCTGCTCGAGGAGCATGCATCAGTTTCATATTGGTTGCAGATCAAGCTCATATTCTTTTGGTTGTGCCCGTTTGTTAAACCTTTTTGGTAAGCGTGTGGGCCAATTGGAGTCTAGACCTGAAATATGATTTCTTAGTTACCTTTTTGTACCTTGGAAATATTCCTAAAGACCTCAGTGAAAAAGCAACACGCACCTTTTGACGTTCTTTATGGCCCCAAGTAAAAAATACAATTAGAAAATGCTGGCTGCGGAGGGACCCTCCTACCACCGACCTACTTATTAACATAATCAATTCTATTTGTTCAGTGTAGAAAACGACAGCTGGTGTGAGCTCAACAAGCTTCACCCTAACACGAGCAAGACGAAGGAGATGATCGTAAACTTCAGGAGGAAAACATCCCACTTCACACCGGTGAACATCCAGGGATCGGACTTTGAGGTGGTGGAGAGCTACAAATTCCTGTTGAGTGTTCACCTCAACAATAAACTGGACTGGACTGATAATTTATATCATGGTCACTTTACCTTACAATATTTTTTATATCGTGCCACTTTTACCTTCAGTACTTGTTTTGCACATTGTCTTGTTTGTTTTTTGTTTATTGTGTAGGTTATAAGATACTTTACCCTTTCTACTCTAATTCTGCTGCTGTAACAAGTGAATTTCCCCCGTTGTGGGATAAATAAAGTATAATCTAATCTAATCTAATCTAATTACGCTCTTTCATCACGCTACATGTACTAGCTTTTATCGTTACCATGGATGGAAAAATGTGGTAACACGTAATCAGTTTATTTGATAATTGCACAACAACAGCAGCCTGTTAATGCATTCTTAGCAGTTCTTCCCGATTCACAAAAGTTTATTTCTGGCACACAATCTCTCTGTTGAGGGAAAAATTGAAGCAATAAATAAAGAATATTTCAAGGCTGAAACACATAAAAGAAACAGAATTGTCTTAATCTATAAAATGTGACATTGTTTATTTGATTAATTCCTTTTATCTGTTTCAAAATGTTCTTAATTAATTGTACAACCATTTCTGTGTCCCTGCAGATGATTTACGGGTAACGAACTGTCCTTTGCAAACACCTCTCGCTCCCTTCCAGAGAACCGACGAACAGCTCGGATTGGGTTTATTATTGGTAAACTGTGCGTCTATTTCTGGAACCATGTTCTTGACCTTTATACAAATGTGTTTGCTGGTTTACAATTGCCCTTGTCTCTATAGGCTGGAAGGCTATGTCTGGAATGCAGGTTAAGATTTATCTCAATATTATCTGTGTGTGAACTACTTGCCCTGGATTTGGCAACGCTGACCCAGCAGCTATCAGTAGGATTATTAATGAAGACATACAAACACAGGAACCATAGGATGAACTGACTAACTTTAGACCTTTGTCATTTGCTCATAGGTGTTACCTTTAGCTTCAAACGAGACCAATTACACGTTGGTACCTTTCCAGAATGTTGCAAAATGCTGGGTGTGACGCTCAGCGATTGTGACCTTGTGTCTTATGGCCTTGAGATTTTCAAATTAAAACAATAAAACAGCCAAGGTATAATTGGCTTTATTTTAAACTTCTGTGTGCAACACAATAAATGTGATGCTTGGAGTATGATGACACTGCTATCAGTACGCTTGCAGAATCTTCATCGCAAAAACCTTTTCAGAAATTGCAAAAAAATGTTGAATTCATCATATAATTTGTTAAAATCTGCTCATGAATCGGATCAAATGTGATCAATCGATCGATCTTTTGGAATATATATATATGTAATTGTAATAAACATACATAGTGCAGTGTCATGAGGAGAGACGGATGACCATTGGACCCTGAGCGTGAGCTGAAAAACACCTGTTCAGTTTCAGGGGTGTAAAATGAAAAAAAAAAAAAGAAGAAGAAGATAAAGCGTGAGCAGAGGGGGAGGAGAGAAAGCAAGTCATATAAATCATTATGCATATCTGTTGAGCTTCACATCGCACAGTGTCAGAGCAGACACACCGAACTCTCAGACACTCACTCACTTTCTATCACACTTAAATCAGATATTTGAAGTTTTATTGATTCTTTAAAAAAAAAAGAAACTGACATCTGGATTTGGACTTTTTGGTTGACTGCTGGGCCGAGGAGGGGTCATGGATCCAATTGTGGAAGTAGTGGCTTTGTTGTTAGGGTTCATTGGGTGGGTGATGGTGGGCGTCTGTCTGCCGAACCGTTACTGGAGGACGTCCACCGTCGACGGGAATGTCATCACCACGTCCACCATCTATGAAAACTTGTGGATGTCATGTGCGACTGACTCAACGGGGGTGCATAACTGCAGAGAGTTCCCCTCATTGCTTGCGTTGAATGGTATGTTGACAAAAAAATCATCTCATTGTGTTCAATGCTTTTAATTATGCGATTTTGTCTTTTTCTATGAACTATGAAAAAGTAAAAATTAGTTGTATTACATGGAAAAACTGATGCTTTGTCAGGAAAAATATAAGGACAGTATCAAGATTTTATGGGCCCTTGGACACTGAACTTTTGCTCTGGTGAACTTTAAATCTTCATGTTTACAGGCCAACATCAAATCTTACAAACTGGCCTTAATCTCATGACGCGTTTCAAGGCAGATAATTTCAGTGGCTGTTTGTGTTTGTTTCAATGTTGTGTTCAGGTTACATCCAAGCGTCTCGTGCCTTGATGATCACAGCGATAGTGTTGGGCACCTTTGGACTGTTGGCGGCCCTGATAGGAGTACAGTGTTCGAAGGCTGGAGGGGAAAACTATGTTCTTAAAGGGAGGATTGCAGGAACTGCTGGGGTCCTTTTCATACTTCAAGGTAAGGTTCAAAGATAAGAAAAATGCATTAAAAGGGTCTATTTCAGGAGTGAAAGTCCAAAGTTAAGAATAGTTATATTCTCTCTCAACCTGCGCAGTAATGACCTCCTAATAGACTACCCTATAAAATAATAAAGGAACAAAATGATAATAATAAGTGATTTATTGCACATTCTGATCAATAATCCATAAATTTCCTCCTGGTTTTATGCAAGACTTTGGACCTCTGTGTAACTATCTGGCAGCTGTCCCTACTGCTTTCTCAATGATTAAAGAATATTTGTTCTTTTTCTAGGTGTGTGCACAATGGTCGCAGTGTCCTGGTATGCCTTCAACATCACTCAGGAATTCTTTGACCCTTTTATCCTGGGATAAGGTAAGACGGTGGGAAGTTGTCGGTGGTGGAGAGGCATGACTAGAAGGCCTAACATGAGCGATGGCTGACTGAAACTCTGGTGTGTGTCGTAGGTATGAAATAGGAGAGGGGCTTTACATCGGCTGGTGCTCGGCTGTGCTCGCCATCGCCGGAGGATCTTGTCTCACCTGCTCCTGCAAAATGGGCTCAGAGGAAAAATTGTGAGTTCAGTTCCCTTTCTGTCTGCCAACATAAGCATCATTTCTTCTTGGATTTACTGTTAATTGGTTGCTTGTGACAATTTATGCATCACTTTAGAAACATTTGCATTGCTATCGAGTTCCTCCATGCACTAGATTTAGAAGTTTTAAAGTCGCTAAAGTAAGGTAGTGAAATTAAAAAAAATCTCTTATCTGAGGTTAAAGAAATGACTTAAAGAATTAACATTTGCATAAATGTATATATCAATACATTGATCAAACACGTTTAAAAGTCAATACAGTACAGTTTAAAAATAAATAAATACGCAAATTACATAAGCAAATGTGCCAATGCAGTTTAAAAATTGAATTAATTAAATTGATTGATTGATGTTTTCCGCTGTGGAGTACCTTAAAAACCTTGAAAATCTCTGGCGCCTTCTCATGGCAAAACTTCACCTGTGGGATGCAACAAGAGCTCTAATTGGACATTATCACCTGAACTAGTTGGTCGTGCCATTTCATCTAAACGCCCTTATTTCCAATCTATGTAAAGTTATACTTATGAATTATTTTAATGGTGCAAAATACCTCTATTAAGTGTTGCAAGACAGATGAGGTCGTACCAAAGACGCCTGACTAGGCCTCATACGATTAAAGGCGCTATGTGTAGGATTTGAAAACTGAGTTTGGCGCCACCTAGTGGTAGTATGTGTCCTAACATGTACACAGGCTTAGACCAGAATAAATAACATATAGACTACACTTTTCAACATAACCTACTTAGAATTTAATTTTGCAATAGAGCTTTTCACTAAAAATATGTTGACAAGTATTAATAATTAAACTAAAAACGGCTACATCCCATTTAGCTGCTTCGAATTCAGTGTTCATGCTGTCTCACTGTCACGACTTACTGGGACTGATTGTTTTCACTGTCTTGTTTTGCAGCAATGTGCCTTATCAAGCCAGGGGAACTGTATATTCGGGTGCCGCACCGACCAGAAGCGTGGGTGCTAGTACTTACGGACGAAATGCTTACGTCTGAGCAGGATATGAACACCATACATCATCTTAGGTTTTGTTGACACATAACGTGTTCAGTTTTTACACTGCAGTTGGAGCTTTTTTTAAAATCTTTGACTATGTGTAGAAGCTAAAGGTCCATCGAATGTTCGCTGATGCAAGCACTGTATATATAATCACAATATCGGGCGTGTATTCTGTAAAAATTGAAATTGAAATTACAGCATCGGAGTTGTAAAAGTTGTAAAAAGCTACTTATCACTGTCAACACACAAACATACTGTATGATTGCAATGATTCTATTTATGTTTCTCTGATGATGTTAGCACAAATACATTTACATACAGTCACTTGTTTCCAAAGGAATCCAATCATTTGATGATCGGCATACACACTTCTAGGCATTTGTAAGGGGAAGGTCAAAAAAACAGTGATAATCCAGATATTTGTGTGTGTTGTTTTGTACAGTTTTATAGATAATACATCTATCTTCAGTTATCTTCATTTTGATGTTTTTTTGTTTGTTTGTTTTTTACGATTGCGCACAATAAAATGTGTTATGATAAACATTTTGGTTTGATTTTGTATTTCTGTAGTCAGTGAAGTTTTGATTGCTATTTGAATATAAATATATATAATACAAAATATATTATTACACGTGGTTTTACTTTATAGTTAACACACTTTTGGTCATATTTATAAGAATAGTAATGAGATACTGTATGTTGTGAAATAGCTACCACTGTGAACACTGAGGACATGTCCTCATTAATATATTGTGAATTTTGGGGGATATAATGAACTGAAGACAGGTTAAAAATCTACAATAACACATGTATAATAACACACATATGAAATATGTTTTTTTTATAATTTCAATAATAACACATATTATTATTATTATTATTAGTAGTAGTAGTAGCAGTAGTAGTATGGTATGGTATGGTATGTGGTATGTTATGTGCTATGGTACGTGCTATGGTATGGTATGGTACGTGGTATGGTATGGTATGGTATGGTATGGTATGATGTGTGCTATGGTACGTGCTATGGTATGGTATGGTATGGTATGGTATGGTATGGTATGGTATGGTATGATGTGTGCTATGGCACGTGCTATGGTATGGTATGGTATGGTATGTGGTGTGGTACGTGGTATGATGTGTGCTATGGTACGTGCTATGGTATGGTATGTGGTGTGGTACGTGGTATGATGTGTGCTATGGTATGTGGTATGGTATGGTATGGTATGGTATGGTATGGTATGGTATGGTATGATGTGTGCTATGGTACTTGCTATGGTACGTGCTATGGTATGGTATGTGGTGTGGTACGTGGTATGATGTGTGCTATGGTATGTGGTATGGTATGGTATGGTATGGTATGGTATGGTATGGTATGATGTGTGCTATGGTACTTGCTATGGTACGTGCTATGGTATGGTATGTGGTGTGGTACATGGTATGATGTGTGCTATGGTACGTGGTATGGTATGGTATGGTATGGTATGGTATGTGGTGTGGTACGTGGTATGATGTGTGCTATGGTACGTGGTATGGTAAGTGTACACTTTTGACTCCAGTATAAGCATAAACAGCTAAAAACAAACTCGACAGATAAACATAAACATTAAATGACTATGTACAGATAAAGAATAAAAACTGAATCTAAGACGTGAGAACAAATCATTTGCAGGTAAATAAATAATAAATATGCACATACGGGTGTATAAAATAATACTTATTGTGCATATAAATCTATAAAAACAAAACAAAAGCATGATGCACTGACTTTAGATTTGACACAGTTTGTCTTCCATATCAGAGCCGCACTGTTGTTGTTTCTCTTCAGTAAAGATTAAACAGGTGCAGCTTGTTCTTCTTTCATTAGCAGTTTATTTACATTAAACACGCTGTAATAAGTTCATGCACTGTGTGGTGGATGTGGTGGCGGTGTCTGTCTGTCTTGGCTCATGCATGCAGGGATATGTGACCGGTGTTAAAATAGTCCCTCCAATGAGAGCAGCCCACGTTTCTAGACGAACACGGATGTGCGACATGTGGACCAACCCGCTGTAATGTAGGACAGAGAGGGAGGGGGGACGACGACCAAAGCTTTGGTGTACAAAGTGTCCGAGCCGTCAGCTGTTCAACTTCTCCATCATCATGTTACGTGAAGGTGTTTCAAGTTCAACTAAAGTCCACTGAGTCCTCCTGTTAAAGGTGGGAAACAGCTGTTTTATTTTTTTAAAAAGAAAGGGGGGGAACCTTTGAGCTTTGAGTACCTCATTTTCCACACGGACTATTGTCACACCGGGAGCGTAAATACACCGTCGTAGCAGTTCCTCCGGTAGAGAAACGATGATTTAACGGATAAAATCTCCGTTTCAATGAAAGTGATCGTTGTTTTGTTTGCAGCAGAAAGCAGAGCCGTCACAGTGCTGTGAGCAGTCCCGGTGATGGATTCGTGTCGGCGGACAGGACTCAGCGGGGTGCTGTGCTCCCTGTCACTGCTCTGTGTCATCCTGGACATCCAGCTGGACGGTGAGCCTTCACACACACACACACACACACACACACACACACACACACACACACACACACACATATAAGTTTATTTACACACAAACACACACACTTTTATTGTTTCTAAAAGTTTCCCCCCTCAAACGGCCGTGAAATGTTAGCTCACCTAGGTTAGGTTACATGAGGGCACACCCTGAATGAAAGCCACATTTTCACTCTAATTCAGACATAACTCAGTCTGTGACAGGTGTAGTAATAATTTAAGAACAGGGTGACTAATTACTGTAATTACAGCTCCTATTTAGGACATTTCCTGTCAGCAGGATCCAGCTGAAACTAACTGTTTACCCCTCTACATCAGAGGTACTGTCAAAATACTGACGAATGCGAGCTACAAACAGCAGATGCATTTGCATGTCCATGTATCAATAATAATTATGCATGAACTTTTTTTTTGATCAATCATAAACACATACAGGCTAATAACCCAGCATGTAAGGTGAAATAAAAGGTGAATAAAGTGACACCCTGTTCAGTTTGTCTCTCGTCCAAGCAGTCCTTGGGCTGAAAAAGGTTGAAGGTTGAAGATCCCTGCCTTACATACAAGATCAAATATTAGGATTGGCTGTTATGTATTAAAATAAGACTTCATAATCCCTTTTTAAAGGTGTGTATTCATGTTTTCTGATTATTTTTATGTTAATTGTTTATTTGTTTTAACCCAAATCAGGTTTAAGTAGCATTTCACATACATTCTTGGTGTTATTACTGCATAACAAACCATAATTAAACTCTAATAAATATAACTAAGATTTTTTTCCAATCAAAAGTCCAGAATACAAACAACAGTTGGTCCCCCTACAATTACAGTTACAGTAATATAAAATAAAAACGAGGATCAGCCTCTTGAGATGTACTGTCTTGTCTGCGAAGGTGTCCTCAAAAATAATCATAGAAACAGACCTGAACAATCGAGCGTGATCCTAAAATCATATACAAGTTCGATAAAGCAATCCTGCTCACTGGTTTTATTCATCTGGAGATAAAGAAATGAATTCCTACAGGAAAATCTCTGTATTATATAATGCAAATCTATTTATTAACAGACGCCGCAAGAGTCACTCTTTCAGTTTCGTTTCAGGAGTGTGTCGTGCGGCAGCTTGGATACTTGAATCAAAACAGACTTTAGGCTTTGAACGTTCGGCCACGTCTGCACTTCAGATTTGCTTAGATATTTACATGCAGACAAACTTTTTTTGTTGACGTGAAACTTTAAAGAAATCGGTATAGAATGAGCAGCTTGCTCTCTCTGTGATCCTTCGTGTGTTATAAACACTCGCCGTGGTCTGCTCTTCTGTTTAATTACCTCCTCTTTGTCGGTGATATATTTCAGGCCAGGCTCAAGCACTGTTTCATGTTACAGGGGTCTTGGGGGCAACTCATGTCGAGATCGAGCACCACTTGGAAATGGGCCGCAAACTTTTGGCTGCTGGTCAGCTGGCTGAAGCGTTGTCCCATTACCACTCTGCTGTGGGTAAGGTTACACACAGAGACATGCAGGCACACACACTGACACACATTTATACTCGCACCACTGGCTGACACTCCACTAATGCCTGTCGTCTTCCACACTTACATTAAGTACACTTGCTCGCTGTCGATCTTTGAGCGCGGACAAGAAATGTAGTGTTTTGGACTTTTGACAGAGGGGGACTCTAAGAATTACCTGACCTACTACAAGCGAGCTGCGGTGTTCCTGGCGATGGGAAAATCCAAATCCGCCCTGCCGGACCTGACCAGAGCCATCCAGCTCAAGCCTGACTTCCTGGCTGTAAGTTCACCTGATCACAGACAGAGAAACCGGTCATCCGATGACCTTTATTTAATCTTTATTTGGTGCTCATCATATTTCTTTCTCTTCGGTCTCTCTTTCGCTGCACTTTCAGGCCAGGTTGCAGAGAGGAAACATCCTGTTAAAGCAGGGCAACACACAGGAAGCCAGGGAGGACTTTGAAGCAGTGGTGAGTTTAAGTTATTTTAGTGTCTTGTTTAAAAAAATAATGCGGATAAAAGACGGATCTACCTGTTTTGTTGTCTTTAGCTGCAGCGCTCCCCAGACCACGAAGAAGCTCGGGACCAACTGATGAGAGCAAACGAGCTGGAGGAGATGCAGGAGGAGGCCCATGCTGCGTACCACCAAGGCGACTACAGCACTACCATCGCTGTGCTTGAAAGAGTCATTGAGGTATGATGGAGTAGCCCTTTCCATGCATTTTATCTGTCGTGATCTTGTGTTTCTAGTTGTATTCTTGGATTATTTACCATTGTATGTCAAGTATCTGTCAAAAATCTTTCTTCAGATCTCTCCCTGGGATCCTGAGTCACGGGAGCTTCGCGCTGAGTGTTACATCCGAATGGGGGATCCACAGAAAGCCATCCAGGACCTGACGCCGACCACGAGGCTACGCAACGACAACCGCGCCGCCTTCCTGAAGCTCAGCATGCTGCACTACAGCCTCGGAGAACACCACGAGTCACTCAAGTGAGCTTTGTTCGCCCCCGGAATAAACAAACTACGTCGATTCTGTCAGCAGGGTCGTGCAAATAAAGCTGATTTTCACCGCGTTGTCTTCAATCCATGTGTTGGTCTGTTTCTGTGCAGTCACATCCGAGAGTGTCTGAAACTGGACCAGGATGACAAAGAGTGTTTCAGCCACTACAAGCAGGTGAAAAAGCTCAGCAAGCAGCTGGACTCAGCAGAGGAACTCATTCAGATGGAGAGGTCAGTAGTACTTCTTATCGAACATGCATTTGCAAGATGTGTGCTTTAATTCATTTAATGTTTTTGTACAATTAGGTATCAGGAAGCCATTGATAAGTATGAGTCAGTGATGAAAACGGAGCCTAACGTCCTGTACTACACCAACCTGGCCAAAGAGAGGATCTGTTTCTGCTTGGTCAAGGTGAGTAAGGTTGTTTTTCTGCATGTAATGACTCTATAGGCTGTAATAAATAATAGAGGAGATGTGACACGTGTTGATAAATTGCCATTCAGTCAGTTTTTGCTGACATCAAACTGCCAATCCCAGCGCTCTGCCAACACATTGTCCCTCTGTCTTGCTGATTCTAGATAAAGTTGGCTCACGACGCCATAGACGTGTGTTCAGAAGCTCACCAGAGAGACCCCAGAAACGCCAACGTCCTCCGAGACCGAGCCGAGGCTTACATCCTGAACCAGGACTACGAGAAAGGTGAGACGACAGTTTACTGCAGTAAGGTGGCCTGCATTTGTTCTGTTTGTGGTTTAACAGGAAGCAGAACAGACACATTGCATGCCTTTGATTTTTTTAACTCTACACAGATCTTGCATTTGCACACACATACAGAAATCCTTAAAACCAAAGAAAGAAATACTGAAAACCATGAGGCAAAACACAGATTCAGATGATTAATTAATAGATTGTAGTCTTTTATGGTTGTCCACCCTTCAAAATAAAATCAGGTAAACCTTGTTTAGTTCAATAAGTTATATGTAGGATTAGTGTAAATGTGTGCAATTCTAAAATATAAATAAAATGCATTTATTTTGAAATATGTTTATTTCCCTTCAGCCGTGGAGGATTACCAAGAGGCAAGAGAGTTTGACGACAACCACGAAATCAGAGAAGGTCTGGAACGAGCACAGAAACTGCTCAAAATCTCTCGGAAGAGGGACTACTACAAGATCCTCGGTGTCGGCAGGTAACCAGTCCAACCAGTTTTAGTCCAAACAAAACCTTTGCGCTGGCATCAAACACCAAATAGTTCCAAATCGAGCAGAACACTCCGACTAACATTGAGGAACTTTTGTTTTTCTCAGGAATGCAAATAAGCAGGAGATCATCAAGGCGTACAGGAAGCTGGCACAGCAGTGGCACCCCGACAACTTCCAGTCCGAGACTGAGAAGAAGGAAGCGGAAAAGAAGTTTATCGACATCGCGTCGGCTAAAGAGGTCCTCACCGACCCAGGTCAGGAGCTGAGATTGCTGTTTGTAATTGAATTCAGTGTCTTTTTTATGTCTTGAAGACGTTTCACCTTGCATCCAAGAGGCTTCTTCAGTTCTGAATGACTAGTTAGGAGATCCGAGTATTTAGCCTAGGCGGGATCGTTGACCAGGCCATTGTTTCAACTTGGTTCGTTAGTGCTCGTTGTTGTTGTGACGACTGTCGTCCGAGTCGTTATGGTTACGAGGTCTGGTGTGAACGACGGTCGTTCAGGTCACCTGAGCTCCAGTGTTTGATGATTGGACGATGGTCGCTCGGGTCACCTTGATGTCCGGTGTTGGACGATGGTCGTTGGAGTCACATGAAGTGTTCTCGAAGACTGAGAATCTTCACAGAATCAAACCTGTGGCTCTTCAATCACTCTTCAGGCTCTGTGTGATTGAAGTGTATGAAGTATGAAGCTAGGAAAATGTTCTCCGGCAGTGAACCAATTAGTAAAAACACATATGGAGTATTCTCTTTATAATTATAAGAAGGTTGTATTGCCACGTATCGGTTTTCACTGTCTTAATTTTGTCCTTTCGTTCTTCCCATCGTTGTGCTAGAAATGAGGCAGAAGTTTGACGCAGGCGAGGATCCCCTGGACCCGGAAAACCAACAAGGTGGAGGTGGAGGACAGGGCTGGCCTTTCCACTTCGACCCGTTCCAATCCGGTGGCAGCTTCCACTTCAAATTCCACCAAAACTAGAGAGAGGAGGACTCGACGGACACAAGGGTGGTGGTGGGGGGAACATTTTGGGTGTAGATCGATGACTGATTTTTGGAGAAAAAAGAAAGAAAGGAAAAAAAAAAAAAGTCTTCCTCAGAACTCGTGCTTCAGCTTGGACACTTTTTTTGTCAGTTACTTGAAACTTTTTGATTTTTAAAATACATTGAAAAAAAAAATCGCCACAAAAACAAAAAGGACCTAACAGTGGAGACCGTTTGTCGCTGTGGTTGGAGAAAAATGAAGTCTCGTGTCAACACTTCAGATCCCTTAGAAACAGAAAGGTGGTGGTTGAAAGCAGTCGATGTGGGACATTTGGAGTGTCTGCTCTTATTACTCATTTCTTCCTTTGTGCCATGAACTTTTTTTGTTTTAGGCAGTTGCTCCTGCTTGGACACTTACACAGGAGGACTGTCGGTGTGTAAGTGTCAGCTCGCAGTATTCTTTTAAAAGGAATCACATGTTTACTGATCTCAGTCTATATTTTTGACCATGTCAAACCTTCTCTGCACTAGAGAACCAAGATTTTTTTTATACATGATGCCACCAGGAGGCATTCTGTTGAGCTTCTATGTTAAGGGTAAAGTAGGTGAGACTTTCAGCACTATTAAAAAGGAGACTTGTAGGTGTTCAAGTTTTAAAATCCTATGGATCTTAAATCAGTACCGCTCTGTGATTGTGTTTGATTTATTTTTGTTTTTGTTTTCTGCAGATATTTAATTGGAATAATGTGTGAATTCTGTCTTTGGCTGTATCCTTAACACACTCCAAATAATATCACGGATGTAACTTATGAAAACTTGGTTAAAACTCGCACATTAACGCGGTCTGAAAACAGTTCTGGACGAAAGCGTAGCCATTGATGGTTGGATCAAGAGTCGTAGTGTTTTTTCTTTTCCACTCACATCGAAGCACGTCTTTGAAAACTTGCACTTTTAACCTTTTTTTGTTTGAAAAACCACTCCACATGTCCTCCACTCCTGATGTTACTGCAGGCTTTTTTTTGAAAAGAAAAAAGCTTTTCAAAGACTCTTTACAAAACCAGGTGTGTCTTCAGGTTGTTATCTGAGAGCCTCATTTTAAAAAAAAGAAAAGAGTTTACAGAAAAACAGAGCTGGAGCTGGCGTGGTACGTTAGTTACAGTCCTACTGAAGTCCTGCGACATATTGTATGTAATTCATAAACAGTATCTTTGATGGTGTTTGTCGAACACGATGCACTGAGGCACAAACTAAAAGATCAAAAATCAAAAAGTGCAACTTTGTAAATGGGGCCTCAGGAAAGACACAACAGTTTAACCGTGAACTAAGACGACGTTCTTTTCAAGATTTGAGGTTTTAAGTTATTTTTTTTTTGTCAATAACAGCTTATGGATACAGTGACTGTAACTGCTTTGAATCCCATCTTACTGCTCGACTGTGTGAACCAAATGTGACAAAAGCTCTTTGTATTTAAAAATCGACTTGAGTGGGACGATTTTGTTTCTGGGTTTTCTTTTTAAAAAGGGTTTTCTGCTGTTAGTGGCTTCGATTTTACTGTTGCCAAACTGAATCAGCTGACGTGCTCAAGCATATTAAAAATACTGAAACAATCAAAATTTGCCCTCGTTTCTTAACAGCTCCCCCTGCAGCTACGAGTCTGTTAGCGGTTAAAGCTAAAGCAGGATAGATGCTCGGGGTTCACGGGTGCAATTTAAGGACATATTTCCCAACTTTCTACTCTTCTACTAACTTTATGCAGCAGAATCAGAGATGTCATCTTTTTTTTAATTCTTATTATCAAACCCCGGCGCCTACATTACCCATGATGCATCTTGGCTGTAAAATCTGTGAAGATACCCTTTAAAAAAAAAAAACACGAGCCAATACCAAAGTGAGAATTTCAGTCAGCTCGTGATATATTTTAAAAACATTAGGAAACAGAGACATCTACTGTACACAGAACTGAAACATTTCCACACACATCCAGTTAGCTGCTGTTTGCCTGCAGCTTCACACACACACACTTGTTGTATTGTACAGCCGTCACTGCAAATGGACATATCTTCAGGCGCAGAGGGAATGGCTCAGTCCAGAATATCGACACAGGAGTTCTGTATCTGCGTCCGTGGAGGCGAGGTGATAACTTCCTCCGGCGAAGATGTCCGCTCTCCTTTTGAGCTCAGCCGCACACAGCTGGCTCACCCGAGAGACAGTCACGCCGAGTGCCGAGCGACGTCCACGACGGGCCAAGATTCGTCAGTGGTTAGCGCCAAATCCTTGTGCGTCTTCAAGACTGTCTGCCTCCACCTCGATGGATACCACGTGGTGACCGGGGATCATGGCCAGGCCCAGGACTCTGGGTTCACCCTGGGAGAATGTGTCTGTAAGAAAAAGACATCATATAAAGATTCATGTTTGATTTTCTCTGTAAATCTGAGGTTAGCCGCACAAGATAGAAAAACTGTTTATCAAAGGGTGTGAATCCATCGTCGAGCTTTCAAATCTTTCCTCTCTTTAAGTGGGATATAATGTGTATTAAATTGATTTTAGGGTTTAATCCTGTGAGAAAATGAGATTGTTACATGCGTGTAGAAAGGCCGTTTAATGCTGTTAAATAATGGCAAGTTAAAGTTTTAGTGACCGAGACTGTTGACCTCAATTTAACATCTGATGGTGATTTAACACAATGATGTAACATCAGACGCGCTGAGGTTACGTGGCAGTCATTGTGGAGAGTGCCACCTTTGGAATTACAAAAGCGCTCGAGAGTGTCATGAAGAACTTTGAATACAGCTCGTTTGTGTTTCAGACTAATCGTTTCCTCTCTGCCCTGAACGCCACCTGATTCTTACGAGTAAGTAACGAGAAGAGGCGGAAAAAGAAGACAGGGAAAGTGAATAAGAAAAGTAAAGAAGCCAGTCGTAGAAATTATCATGAAATTATGTTAAAAACAAATAAAAATGATACCAAATTTCTTTAATTTAATTTTAGATCTGATGTTAGAAATGCACCAAATATCAACTAAAAGTCCAACAAACCACTGGAAAGGATAAATAATGAAATATAGACTGTTCATTTATCCTAAAATCTTCACTCTGAATATGTGACTTACTCAGCCATACATGTTGTTTCTTGTTTACCAATGCACATATTTAGCTTTAAAGAGCACCAGACCTTGTACTACAGTAGTGGAACAGCTGGTAAGGTATCAGGATGATCTCAAACCACAAAACAAAAAGGAGGTGTCTGCATAGGAAGCATTTTACCAGTTATAGTTTATGCACTGCAACAGTCTCTTGTTAATTTTAGGCTGATACTCGAGGTAAATAAAACTAAATTCAAGATCTAAAAGTAGAGATTGCTGTACTCTGAATCCCTCATCTGTCAGTGGCTTTTATTTATTTGTTTCACCGAAGAGAATACAAGAATCCTGGCATCCGGCTTGATGATTTACTGATACATGATGATGATACTTGATACAATGGAAGGAAGGAAGGAAGGAAGAGGATGAGTTCTGGACTGTGAGGATGTTAATTTACAGACACGCTATTGTGTCCACACTTCTTAAGAGATTCATTTTATTACTGGTGATAGCGACAATACTCACCGTATCTTCTATAATGAGATCTTCTGAGACTATGAGACGCGGCGTGGAAGGCCAGTTAACTTTTATAAGCTTCAGTGACTGGCTGGTGCCTCGTATCAGGACCGATCTCGGAAGAACTGCTGCAGACTCCTTGCAAAGTGACCTAAAACTGAACACTCTTATACCTCTTGCACACTTTTGCGATGTGCTGTTTACTCCTGATCTTGTACATTTATATATTTGGCTCATTGTGTTATCGTAAATCGCCAACCTCGATGATTTCTTTAAGGTTGAATGAAGAGTGTGATGTTGAGTTTCTCTCACCAGCTTTACCTGGTATGTCATGCTGTGATCTTCACCCACCTGTGGATTTAAGGAACTCCTGTGCTGATCCGAGGATGACGTTGCAGTCTCGGTCTGTGCAGAGGAAGAGCCCCACCAGGGTCCGTCCGTCTGTCATGCGGATCCTCATGTTCTTGTTCAGGAGCCCCTCCAGCTTCTGCCTGGCCTGGGACGATGAGGACACTTCAGACTGCTCCTGGACGACGCGGACAGAGAGGCAACAGATCATATTTAATACAGTATCGACAAACAACTGTATATTCTTGTAACAGTTCGCACACGTTTGAAGAGAAACCTCATATATTACAGCTGTTTTTACTGGCTGGTTAAACGGGTTTATTCCTAACCTTTACACAGATAAGTAGATATTTGGATGCAAAGGTTAAGTAGCTTCATAAAAACGCCGATAACAGGAGGTAAACACAGTTAACGTTACACAGTTTAAACGGGTCAGTACCGAGCTAATTCGTTAGCCACCGGCTACAACTGAAGCTTTGATAACGACGATAAATGTTTGAATTAAACCGTGTTATGTACTTTATAACACGACGGACAGCGTGAGTAATCGTGTAAGATGCTAAAAAATAGAGTAAAACGTTACATACGTGAGTCGAAGGACCATTTTCCTCGATCATTGTTGCCATAACCCTCCTACTTCTCCTACATTTGTGTAAGGAGCGATTTAACTGACGGACCAGCTCAAACCGGAAACTCCGTGTTTTTTAAAGGGGACGACACCATCCAGCTGGGGATCAAATCATTTCATAACACCTAAGTTTAGTGTAATATGTAAAAACAAGTTAACCAATATATCAGTAGTATATTACAGTTTAAAGAAGAGAGAGAGACATTATCAAATCACTAAAGCTGAGCATGATTTATCACAGCCATGTTAAGTTTATTAAATTAACTCAACTTTGTTTATTTATACAGCAGCTTTCATGCAGAGATGCAGCCCAAAGTGCTTCACAGAGCAGAATAAAGACAGAAGTAGACAACACCAACAGTTCTTTAGGCAACGCAACAGTGAGCATAAAAACTAAGAATTAAAAACAAAAATAAAATTCATAAAACTACAACAATAAAACTGATAAAAATGTAAGAAATATTAATTAAACCATGAATTAATTTGTTAAAAATAAAACAAAGATAAAAACTGCAACAATAAAATAAATCAGATGCAGCTAATAAGGTGCAGTCCCTCAGATCCACAGGCAGGCTGTTCCAGAGACGGGGGTGCCACAGTAGCTAAAAATGGACTCACCCTACCACCATAAAATGAAACTATAACATAAATCTGGATTTAAATGGAAACCTGTGCAGAGAAATTAAACCTGTGCTAAGATCTTTACAAAAAGAAAACTATTTAAAAAGTAAAAATCATTTTTTTTATAGAGAGAAGTAATAGAACTACAAATTGAGATACAAAAAAATAATTTTGACATGAAATAACACACATAGTAAACACAGATGTTGCCAATGATATTAATTGAAGTTTCATTGCATTCAGCTCAAACAGAGTGAGGGTGCTGCTGTGGTGCATGTTGACCCACTGGAAAGGCCCTGCTGTAATAAATGCAACAGAACCTTAATTAGTATCATTTGAAACACCTGCGTTGACCCAACTATAAGTCTTGTCAAAATGGCTGCTGTGAAAAAGGTCTATTAGTAGCATTATTTTCAACATCAGATTCGTTATTTTTCAGTCCAAAAGCTGCAGTTTTATCACACTGAGTTAAAAACATGAGCGTATTCAGCTAAACAAGGGACAATGATTTGTGGGCTTAATTCTTTGGCAAGTGAAGGTAAGATAAGATAAGACATAAAAAAAAGTGATCCTGGAGTGGAAAACTCAAAACAGAGATTAGATACAGATCTAAAGAGACATACAGCTGTACAGTGTGGATTAATATTTGATCTATTAAATAAATGAATGACTTATCCACTGTCTTCACTGCTATTCCTGAATCTAGCTCCATAATTTATTTGCAGTTAGTTACTCAATCAAAACGTCCGTCCCTGGGTGGGCTCGAACCACCAACCTTTCGGTTAACAGCCGAACGCGCTAACCGATTGCGCCACAGAGACAGCTGGGAATGTGGGGGCGTGGTCGGTGTTTTTGAAATTCCACCCACCCGCAATGGCTATTTATACATGTTTTTTTAATTTAGGTCACTTAAGGTTCTCTGGACCTTTATTTCCCTGTCTTTAATATAGACATATATATATATAGAGAGAGAGAGAGACTGGTGTAACTTTACATTGCAAGTGGAACTTTCTTTTTAAATTGAAAAGTTAGTTTCAGTTGTAGTCTAACTCAATAGTGCTCAGTCCAACATACAAACGAATGTAGACAAATATGAACAAATGTAGGTGTGTGAGGCTTGAATGCAGATTGGCGTGCCAGCTGTCTCTGTGGCGCAATCGGTTAGCGCGTTCGGCTGTTAACCGAAAGGTTGGTGGTTCAAGCCCACCCAGGGACGTTAGTTTTCATCCTTAACTGACTGAGAAACATCAAGTAAATTATTAAGCTAGTTTCAAGATACAGAAGAATGGAGTTGTAAGAACACAATCGCTTAAAACGAACCAACGTTGTCCTTTCGGAGTAATCTTTGGATGTGCATTGTTAGTATGAACTGATGATGATAGAGTATCTTGACAATAATTCAGGATATAATTAATCTTGAATCTTGACTGTATTAAACTAGTTTTCTAAACAAAGCAGCAGATAAAAAAACAATGAATGATGAACAATGAAGAGATGACAGAGTTTACAGCTATGTTAGCTATGTCTGCTAAATGACTAAATGTAATATTACTCTTAGTCAAATCAATAACAAATACGGATGGGAGGGGCTTGAAAGCAGAGGCCACGCCCCCAACAGTCATACTTGTCTCTGTGGCGCAATCGGTTAGCGCGTTCGGCTGTTAACCGAAAGGTTGGTGGTTCGAGCCCACCCAGGGACGGACGTTTTCCATTCTAACCGACTGAGTAATGGTAAGTAAATGATCAACAGAAGCAATCACATTATTGATCAGCCATAAGTCACTTATAATAGACACTCCTCTGTCTTTGATCTGAGTCATGTTTAGGTGAATTATTTGGATTGGAGGTGGAGTTGAGCACAAATATATTAATTAACACTTCAAATATCTGCTTACAACTACTGTGTACTGTGTAAATATCAATTCATTAATTGTTTTCTACCCCATTCGAATGCCATGATTAAAGTTTCTGCTAATATAATCGCAAATATAAGTGGGCGGGGCTTGGAATTGGGGCCCACGCCCCCTTTTTAACAGCTGTCTCTGTGGCGCAATCGGTTAGCGCGTTCGGCTGTTAACCGAAAGGTTGGTGGTTCGAGCCCACCCAGGGACGGATATTTTCATCCTTAACTGGCTGAGTAATTGCAAGTAAATTATTAAATTAGTTTCAGGTTACAGGAACAGAATAGAAGTAAATTGATTGAGACATTCTAAAATACACACTGTCGTCTTATTTAGGCATATATACACAGCATATTTATATGTATATCATGTGAGTGTTGGTTATACTCATAACTATACTTCTGATTCACCCATTTTGACTTGTTTCCTCAGGCTGTGACCCACATTGATCAACTGACTAACTGAGTGAAGTTCTTCTCTCAGCCCTCATACTGACTGAGTCAACGGCATCAGAGAATCTGTTGGAATTAATGGTACCTAATGCGATTGCTTTAGATACGAATCAACACCTTGACATCACAGTGTTACAGCTAGAGCTGAGTAGCATATGCTGGATTGCATCCCTTTTTGTTTGTTATTAAAACCTTTTTTGGCTTGTGACCCCTTAGCATGAAGCAAGGTTTTCCTGTGGGCCCCGTGTCAGAGGCTTTATTTTGGGACACTTAGTGGAGGGTCACGACCCTCAGGCTGGGAGCCACTGAGTCGCCCAGTTTTAAGTTGTCATAGACGAAAGGACTTCAAGACATCAGCAGTCCTGAGGCAGTTCAGGTGGCTGTTTGAGGTGTGGGGGTTGATTTCAGTCTGCAAATCATCTGTGTTTGGACGTTTTGTTCCACAGTGTGCATTTTCAGTGTGTTTTGGAGGAATTTACAACTATATTTAGAGACACCGATGTGTGAAAGGTGACCCAAAACACATTTTTGCACATAAAACTAAAACGTCAACAGGGCTTGTGATAGATGACCACTGTCTCCCTGTGACTTTGACTGAACATGACCACGTCTTTGCACTTAAAACTATGCATACTGTCCAGTATATTGGTGGACTTTACAGGCAGTAAGAAAGGTTCGGGGAGGTTTTTTCTTGCAGAGGAGGAGGTTGAGACCTTGCAAAACCAGAATAAAAGATTCTAAAGCAAATTAAACGCAGAGAGACTTCAGAAACTTTAAGCCTCAAAGGGCAAAAGGAAATCATTTCAACCTATTAACTGGCTCATGCAAGACTGAACACCAAAAGAGTATGTCATACTTTCACCCTGTTCACACTGTAACTTTTTTTTCTCCACAGCCCCCGCCGCATGAATGTTATTTAAGCATCATCTTCTCTCTGGGTTGCCTCGGTTCAGACAGCTCAGCTCTGAATGGAGAACAGGAGCCGGTGTCTTCCTCTGTGTGTCACACTGCATAAAATCTGGGTTAGCTAAAGCACAGCACCCAGGGGAGGCTCTCATCCCTCTCATCCTCGACATGTCTCACTGCCAAACGGACACGGGAGGTGTTGGAGGAGAGAGGAGGAGGAGGTGGAGGAGGAGGATTGAGGGGAAGGGGGGGTAGGCAGAGCACAGTAGTGCAGTGTGTCAGGGCCTGCGGCATCTGAGAGTCCTGGCTAGTTTCACCCTTTTTTTGCAGACGCATAGTGAGACACATGCACCTCACACACACACACACATGCATGCTGTGGGTGAGGGTATATACACACATAAAAGACACACACACACACACTCTGCAGCCGTCTCACTAGCCAGCCAATCTGGTAACAGCAGACACCTCAGTGGCCAGAGGCTTAGGGGGGGGGGCTCCAGTCACTTCCCCAGCACAGATACACACACATCCCCTCTTATGTGTGTGTCTTGTATTGCACCGTGTCTCTGCTGGCAGATGTGGCCGTTGGATCAGGCGCTAACAAATTCCTCTCTTCTCATTTGTGGGCACGGGGAAAGCCGAGGCGGAGCAGTTCAGGCACCTGTTGCAGCAGATAGGGAAAGAGAGAGAGAGAGGAGTGTGCACAGCAGACGAGGTGTAATTGAAATGCTCGTTTACATGACATCCTGTTATTGGTGTAAAAGCCACAGCTGACAGAGTAGTAACGCACGCGCACAGAATGCAGAGAGGGTAAAACAAACAGTGATGCGTCACACAATGTTGTGGCTGTGTGACGGGAGGGGGGGGATGTTGGCCATGTGCTCAGGATGCCACGGGTTCAATCCAGGCACCTTCTGTCGCTGAAACACCTTGAAACCTCGAATCCGAGGTCAAAGTGAGGACACTCTCACCCATGACACAATTACAAATGTGCACATTTGTTATGTAACTCCAGGTGTGCTATATTAAAGATGAATAAGGGCTCATTCTGAGTTGAATATCAAAGCGATCGCATTTAATCTAGATAAATATCTTCAGAATTAAGACTTGGTAAAGTTCTGAGTTCAGGCTAAATGTTGCTTCATAACCAGCTGGGTCCACTTTACTGATAGTGTCTTTGATTGATGCGGGGACTGGCACGACATAAAAGTAGTCGAGGAGCTCACTTTAGCTGCAATACTTCAAAACTGTTCATGTTTTTTTCTTTCTCTGCCTCACACATGTCCCCGTTTGGTTCAAGCGTCCCCGAAAGTCATGATGGTGTCACATCAGGACCCTGAAACCGAAGCAGCTGAAATGAATACATCATTATAATTAATTCATCTTTAGTATTTACACCTGTTATCGGATTGTCTTCTGTGACAGAGATTAACCTCTTAAAAGTGGACAAAAAAACCCCATCTTAACACAAGTTCCACTTGCTTGTGGTTTGCTCTGAAGGCTGCAATTAAAGACAATTAAAAGTAAGCAGCTTGTAAGTGGAGCTTTTAAGATTTCTTTATTAATTTAACTGTATTTCTAAGGTCAACTGAAGAGCTTATTGCCACCTGTGACCAAAGACGTTGAGATATTCATGTGATTCGTGGCATCAAAGGCCTCTTAAGTACTCATAAATGCATCAAGGAGACACATTCGATAGTATTACTGCAAAACTAAACGCTTTGCTGTTTTGTTTTTTTACTAATTTAATAATAAATGCAGTCAAATCAGCTGAATGCAGCTGAGAATTAAGGCTTTTTGTGTGTGTAAACGTGCAGGGCGCAGACGTTTCAATCCACGCCGGACTATTTATTTTCCTTTTTTTCCATCCACAGTTTCTCCTGTCTGACCCCTGTTTCGCCGTGAGGTTTGAATATGAAAGGCAAATCAAAATTCCTTTTGTCAAAACAAAAAAAAAGTGCCCTGAGCAGCCACTGAGGGCTGGATGGGGTTTTGCAGGGATTCCCATGGCCTTACTGCCATCCAGTTGACACAGCCTGCTGCTTTATGATTTCACAGTAAGCGCTCACAAAATGGCTTGTGTTTTTCTTTAAACCTCTGCACCGGAGATGGATTGTGCTCTCTGAGCTGTTTAATATGGTGGTTTATGAAGAGGGGGGTGCAGTTTGCATATTGTGAATTGTTTTCATCCCCACCACAAGTAGTTAATTTTTAAGCAATACAATCTGATGTAAGTCTGGGCATGGCTGCGGCAGATTTTCCCAACCCCCCTCTCTCTGAATCCCTCCCCAGCACTCACACACACACACACATACAGACACACACATACAGACACACACACACATACACACTGCTCCAAAATACTTTTTTATACAACGGTGGGGGCTCCGGGAGAGAATATAAGGTGGCCATATTTGATAGATTTGTGTCGGGCTCTGCAATGCAGAAAGCGAGAGTGTGTTGCGTGTGATCTTGCAAGTGACAGTGACACCAGGCAAGTGTGTCGGATTCGTGACTGATCCGGACTTGGGGAGGGAGGCTGGAGAGAGTGGTGGTCTGGGGAGGGTGAAGGGGTGGGGAGAGAAGAAGAAGAAGAAGAGAGGAGAAAGAGGAGGAGGAGAAGGAGAAGGAGGGGGAACACAGACAGAAAAGAAACAAACAACTAACAATGTAACTTACATGCAGTCACACACCCCTTTTTTTCTTGTAACAATGTGTACGTTTTTAAGGAGGGAGGGGGCGCGCAAAGGGAGAAAGAGAGACGGGGAGAGATAGAGAAAGGAGGAGGGGGGTGCGTTCTGAAATAATATAGTCAGCCATTTTTTATGTAAGGGGATTTTTTCTTATTGGGGGGGTTGTTAAAAAATAAATATAAGAGGGCGGCCATCTTTGTTGCTCTGCCTAGTGTAAAATATTTCAAAACGCCCCCCACTTTTTTCTGTGCCGATTTGAATATTAAATAAATATCACACATTCGCGCAAGAATACGCTTTTTTTGAATACAAGGACGGGATCCAATGACAGGAATATAATGTCCTCTCCTCTCCGGTCCTGTGAGGAAGACGAGGGCATGGTGGTTAATTCCGAGGGAGGAGATTTTGATGAAGAAGACGACGACGGAGACCTAGACGAGAACGCAAGCGACATAAACTCGCCGGCGGCGCCTCGGGAAACTGCAACACCAGCCGCGCCAGGTACAGTAAAAAAGAGAAAACTGGCGGACAAAGTCGGGAGCGCGCACACGGAATAAAAACACACTTAGTTTAAGCAGTAAGAAATTGAGAGAGGAGGAAAAAAAACAGAGGGGCAAACCCGCAGTTTGTGCCCCCCCACACCTAAAAAAAAATCTCTCCAAGGTCCAGTACGGTACCGGACAAGTCGAGTGCGCGCGTACAAAATCCAACTTAGAAGTCCTGAAAAAAAATGAGCCACATGTTTCACCACCTATATACCCTTTACTTATTGCACCTATAGGTGCCATATTTGCAGCTACAACACGGGCTGTTAAAGCCAACAGATTCGAGAGAGAGAGAGAGAGAGAGTGCGCGTTAAAAGCACAAAACTCCAACCACCAAAAATTACGCACAAAAGCCGGCTAAAGATGTGTTTCTGTGTTGTTGCGGGCTATATATTTTCTCCTCACTTCCACTTCCTCTTCACCGATCAGCACATCCCAACAAAAGTTTAAACGAACTTGGCCACCGCATGCTTTTTTCGACGCAAGCTCACTTTGTCCAAGCATCCCAAAAAAAAAGAAAAAAAGTTGTTTGTCCCTTAAAGCCTGCTTTTTGACAGCTCTTAAGACATGTCATGACATGTAAATGAGCTCGGTGTGCGGGGTAATAAGGTCGCCCTGAAGGGTAAAAAGCTCTCTCTCTCTCGGTATAAACATGGACTCCCCTCTTGGCCGGAGGCTACATATATTTGATACCCATCATCGGGGAGGAGATGATGCGTTTTTGTGCCGTGCAGACATGAAAGCTTTTTGGGTGATGGTGTGAAAATCGCGGCGTGAGACACAAACTTGCCCCCCCTTACCACATTGTCTCCATGACAGGTCAAAATAGGACACTGCTGCATGCTGCTCACTTACAGGGCCAGAAAGGTGTGACTGTTTAGCTCCCTCTGGTAGCTTAGCGTACTAATTATCAGAATAACATTTACACATGCATGTGTTATCCAGCACTGCTGTGTTTCTTTTGCATCTTTTGGTGCTGCAGGAGTTCCCTTTCCTCTTTATTTTGCAGCATTGATCCTGTCAAAAGATGATTGACTTTGAATGCATATGACATTCTGGAAGTTTCTGACAGTACAGCTGCATATAGAGGGGGGGTTTGCAGTGAAAGTAAAAAAAAAGGGTGCAGAAAAGTAGTGGCTGGTTAACCACACTGCAACAGCACGAGTCAAAAATAGCAGTGCAGCAGCCCCTAAAGGTTGCAGTTTATTCATTAAAAGGCATCAAAACAAGTCGAATCATTTGCTTTGGATGCAGGAGGAACCGCTAAAAGTCACAGTGGAGATGTCACAAAGGGGAAATATGTGATTACTCATCATAAAAGTGTCATTTCCTATATGAATATTACAGGAATCATCCATTGCATTGTCTTTAGGCTTTAATTAGCTCGACTCCGGACCAGCCGCCATGCCGTGCCGTGCCAGACGGATAAATTAGTGTTCCCGACGTGGACCTTAACCCCCTCACGACCTCTACCCAGTGGTGGTCGTGAGGGTCCCGGTGTGGGAATTTACACAGCAGGAGGTGAAAGGGGGGGGAGAGAAAAAAAAAAGTCGTTCCACTTCACCGCACCGCCAGCGTACCGTCCCGCTGGCGGCCTCTGAATCACCGGGCCCTGCGTGCGTGCTGCCGCCGCCCCCGGCGTGTCTTCGGCGGCTGCGCGCTGCACCGATACGCGGGAAGGGGAAGCGAGGGGTTGGTTGTTTTGGACGGGGTGGGAGTGAGGAGAAGGAGGAGGAGGAGGTAGAAGGAGGTGGTGGTGGTGGTGAGAGCTTTCACCAACAAAGGCAGGCTGACAATAAAATCCGACAAAACGCAGCCTACCAAACAGACTGGTTGAATGACGGAGACCGCAGCCCATATTTTTGGTCCTGCTTTAACGCTTTGCTGCATTTTGTCTTTTGAAGCTGAGGCTGTCTCTCTCTCTCTCTCTCTGCACTTCTCTCCTTTTTCTACCTCCAAAGCCAGGTCAGGTTGCAGGTGAAATTGCTTTAACCTGATTGTGGTTGTGATATTGCACATGCAGGAACCATGAGGAGATAACTGGCCTGATATTTTCCACATCATCTGCTGCCTGAGAGCAGAGATACAGTCATGTATTTTAGATGCACCGTGGCTGAGAGTCTCCTCTTGATATAAGACAAAGGTTTCCTGAAAATAAAAGTTTTTGGTCTTAGCAATAAAACACCAGATCTGGTTTGTTTATACATTTTCATATCCATAAACCAATTATCCCCAAAACCAGCTGTCAGATCTACTTAAAGCCTGCTGACAAACTGTATCTAATTTCGCATGTGTCACCATTCAGATGAGGTCAGAGGTCGCCGAAGCCACCGCAGAGGCCACCGTGCGGCTTTCATTGTGTGTAATTACGTCCAGCAGGGATTAGCTGGGTGTTCAGAAGATTATTGTTCGTCTGATTTTGATAGCTGTCTTCAAGTGTGAAGCTTCAATCTCTCTCTTCTTCTTCTTCTCTCTGTCTGTCTATGCCTCTTTGCTTTTTTCCCTCCCAGGCGAAGAGCCGGAGATATCAGACAGAGAGGTCCCGTGCAGGAAGAAAGGCCGGCCAAAGAAGAAGAAGGACACCAAGAAGAAAGACAAAGAGGGGAAGCCTGTCAAACCGAGAAAACGCAAGAAGATTGTAAGTTTGTTAAGCTGTCATGCTTTGGAATTTAGTTTTTCCTCCCTACATCACACCGTCTTTATTGTTTTTCTGATATCCTCTTCAGGACAGCGATGTAGACAGAGACTCGGACAGAGAGAGAGACTACGCCGAGAACTCGGACAGCGTAGCCAGCGACTATGGATCCGGAGAGAAGAAGAAAAAGAGGAAACATAAAGAAAGGAAGGAGAAGAAAACCAAGAAGAAGAAAAAAGACGATGGGGATCGAGACAGCAGTCAGGAGGAAACAACAAAGGTAGAGCGCCCGAGGCTGTCTTCGGCCAAGTCCATCCTCGTTTGATCTGTTGTGTGTCTCTCTGTGCTGATTGATGGTTTCTCCTCAGCAACCGATAGAGCAGAAGACCTCGGCCCAGCTGGCGAAGGAGTGGGGTCTGGAGGATGTTGATCATACCTTCACTGAGGAGGACTACAGGGAACTCACTAACTATAAAGCCTTCAGCCAGTTCATGAGGTACAGGCTTTCTCTCTTGTTTCCATGTGGTGTTGACTGCTGGCAAACATCACAAACATCTAGTGTTTGTCAGTTTGCTGTATGGTGGTGTTTGAATATATCCGTTTTAATGCAGCAGGAGGCGTTTAAATGTCCCATATTAGCTTGTTAGCTGGTAGTTGTCATGGATTCATTGCTAAGTTGCAAAGTGGAGACGATTGGTGCTTGAAAACTTTCAAACTGATCAGGAGGAATTCAGAAAGGAAAGGAGGGACGCTCAGTTTGTTTTGCAAAATGATAGGAAGCCAGTTTAAGAGTTTAATAAGACAAAGTTTAGGAGTGTCGATGTGGCAGAATACTTCTAATCATCTCTTCTTCTTGTGATGCTAGCAGGTGGAAACACCGCACTGACACTAGCATGTTTTGACCCGCGATGGCATCCGATATTAGCAACTTTGCATGCGGCAGTCATTTGGCAAATTGCAGCAAAAATAAATGCAAATTCATGCGTTCATTTTTCACTGAATTGCTTCTCATTGTCAACCTTTCGACGTTTTTTGCTGTCCTCACTCATCTTTGCCAAGAGGCAAATCCAGTCACAGCAGGTGTACGTGAACTTATTGTATGTCACTGCTTCTGCACACTGGACAGATTGCTGATAGGCAAACCTCTCAAGAGTTCAGGGACATTATTGAACATTTACAAGTTGTAAGTTTTATCAAATGGCTGGCCAGATTTGCTCCATGTTCCTTCAGTTGAGTTTCGCGCCTAAAAGAAAGATTTGCTGCTTGTTTGGATTGGAGTGTGGGCTTATTTGCTTTTCACAATCAGCTTCATCAAGAAGTTTGACTCCGGTTAAGTTCCTTTCAATGTTACAGGAACAAATTTGAGGAAAATAGGTAGAAATATACAGAGAAATGAACACAGCACTGTTATATACATACAGGTATGTGAAAAAAATAGATACACATACAAATATCTATAAAAAGCCACAATGAAGAATAACATAAAATGTACAATATGTGAGTCAAACTGTTTGTGTAAAGAGTGCTGGAATTAATATTGGACATTTCATGTAACAGATTACTTTATACAAGAAGCAGTATATGTATGTGTACGTGTATATACAGCATGTTTAGCTCTATAATACTACTACTTGAAAATAGTGTTTATATAACCTCTAAAATATATAATTTTATCATTTGTAGGTACAGTGGATGTTATACTGGACTAATAGCTGCTTTTGTTGTCACACACACCAACCTCCATCCACACTGGCAGCACCGCTCAAAAACTGTCCACGGTGAAACTACCAGCGGCGTATTAACACCGATCCAGGTGGCATGAGTTGAAAACAGGAGCACAAGTACTATTACACCCGCCTCTGTCGTCCTCTGGCAGCTATGACTTTATCATCCCTTTGCTAGTCGTGCTACTCAGGCAGCGGTGCTGTCAAATGTGTCAGTGGCAGCCCGAGCCTCGGCCTCTGTGGCTGACTCATACCTGCTTTGGCTCTGATAACGTGAAGTAATCCGTTATGTCCACTGCATGTATATGGCGGGAAGGTATTTGGCTGTCAGACTGAGCTGTAGTGGAAAATTAAACTCTCCTCAGCCACATTGTGTTTGCAGTTTTTTCACCAAATCACTACAGCGATATCAATAACAACATTATGTATCCTGAAAATGCCACAGCTCCATGTAGATTTCTGGTCTCTCACTCTCTCCAAAGCATTTTAATGATCCTAACTGTCTCACTCCCAGGCCGATGATAGCCAAGAAGAATCCTAAGATCCCCATGTCGAAAATGATGACCATCCTGGGGGCCAAGTGGAGGGAGTTCAGCTCTAACAACCCCTTCAAGGGCAACGCTGCTGCTGTCGCGGCGGCCGCTGCAGCCGCCGCGATCGCTGTCGCCGAGCAGGTCTCCGCAGCGACTGCCTCGCCGGAGCCGCCGCTGCAGCCGCCACCGATCAGGAAGGCGAAGACGAAAGAGGGCAAAGGTCAGTGGTCATCGAAATGCACCCTGCTTATACAGTATACATACTTTTTCATTCTGTTATGTTATGTCATGTTATGTGATGTTATCCGTCCAGGCCCTGGCTATAAGAAGCGCAGTAAAAGTCCTCGAGTCCCAGACAAGAAAAAGGCTGCAGCAAAGGCTAAAAAGATGGCACCCATTCGCATCAAACTGTCACCTATAGGTGCCAAGAGGAAGAAGAGTTGCTCGGTGAGTACAAAGCTTCAGCGTGCCCCCTCTCTATATTCATTCCCAACTTATTTTTTACTGCTTCTGTTACATGTATAACCTCCTTTCTTTCAGAGCGATGATATGGAGGAGGATGAGTCCGAGCAGGAGGACTCCAGCGTCCACAGCTCCTCGGTTCGTTCCGACAGCTCCGGCCGCGTCAAGAAGAACAAGCGAGGACGGCCAGCCAAGAAAAAGAAGAAAAGTAAGCACAATTTACCTGTTTTATGGACAATATTTTAAGACTCGTGTGTGAGATTAACTTGAAAATGGAACAGTCCAGCTGTTTTAAATTAGACTTCAGTCACTGAGAATATTATCTGCAGGGTAATTGCTTTAATTGACATGTTCTCACTCATTCTCGCACATTCAGATTTGTTGTCTCCAGGCCCAGGTGAGGAGGAGGGCGACGGCTATGAGACGGATCATCAGGACTACTGCGAGGTGTGCCAGCAGGGCGGAGAGATCATCCTGTGCGACACTTGTCCTCGAGCTTACCACCTCGTCTGCCTGGAGCCCGAGCTGGACAAAGCCCCCGAGGGCAAGTGGAGCTGCCCGCACTGCGTGAGTACAGCCCCGCTAACAACACGTCTGCTCCTGCTTTTTTTTTTTACGTATGACTCCGCTCAGCAGCATCCTCACACGTGTATTCATCTTTAAGAGACACGTCTGCTTGGCAGACATGAACTGTTTAAAGCGGTTTGTTTTTACTTGCTTGGAGCAGCAGATGAATAGAGGCTTTGTAGTTGCATCGCAAATCTCAGTGGAGAGCTGGCTGCTTGCAGACACACACAGTCCTGCCCAGACAAAGACAGATACCTGAAGTGGTGCTGTTGGTGTAGATCTATTCAGTCATGTCACATATAAAACCCAATGCTCTTTTCTTTTTTTTTTTGGTCACCATGACACAGGGAGCTGTTTTATTACTTCAACACCAGTTTCCAAAGCCACTATGTGTGGAACATTATCTGATGATTGCGTCTTTGGATTTATCCTGAAGGCATAACTTCTTGTGTTTTGGAAGATTGACAGTGGAACTAGATACAGTCTTTGGGTTGTTTTGTGTCGCTTTCAGGCCTTCGTTCACATTCAATCTGTCTGAATTTAATATCGATTGCTCAGGAGTCGTTGTGTGCACATGCTGGCTAAATATTAAAAGAAATATAACTTGTTTTTTTTGCATTTTTATGGGATAGACTTGCCAGTGAAGAAACACTGTTAAAACAAATCAGATTTAGTCCAGGTTGTTGTGAAATCTGCTACCAGCTGCCTGTTATTAGTTGTTGCTCTATCTTCAACTACGGTGTGCGAAGCAGGCGGAGGCGTTTCACCAAATCTGTAAACTCCATGTTTACAACCCGTGCATTAGCACGAAAGATGGGTTGTCTAGTCTAGTCGAAGTGTCCTTGTGCAGGATAATGAACCCCAAATCGCTCCTCATGTGCTCCGTTTGTGTGTATAGGTTTGCCTCATTGCTTTGGATAGCTATGTCACTTCTGATGAGCATCCTCCACCATCAGTGCATGAATGGGTGAATGTGAAAAGTGCTATGAGAGGTCGGTTGACCAGAAAGTTGATTGGCAATGTTGTTATACCCAAACATACTCTACTCTACTCTACTCACTCTAAAATACGCGATGGTGTGCAGGAAAATGAGACCACAAACATGCTTAAAACATGGAAAAGCTCTGTTTAGGTGGTTCAGATGAGGTATTTACCTGCTGATCAAAGGTATATCCACTGTGACAAGGAGTTCTCCTCATAGTTATAGTTTCTCAAACTACTACTATAGTTACTCTCAGAAAAAAACAGTATTGAGTGATGTGAATTAATCGTTCAAATGTTTCCTTTGGCAGGAAAAAGAGGGAATTCAGTGGGAAGCAAAGGACGAGGACTTTGAGGATTTCGAGGAGGACAGCGAGGACAGAGTGATATCAGAGGTCAGCATGGGGATCCCCACCGAGCTGAGGAGGAGGACGACGACCACATGGAGTTCTGTCGGGTGTGCAAAGACGGAGGGGAGCTTTTGTGCTGCGACACCTGCACGTCTTCTTACCACATCCACTGTCTAAACCCGCCGCTGCCGGAGATCCCCAACGGAGAGTGGTTGTGTCCGCGATGCACGGTGAGCTGCTTCTGTTTCACTTCCTCGCAGTTTATGTCTGATTTCAAGCAATCAGTGTGAGTCCAAATAACTATAATTGCACCTCCCGGGGACTAGCTCTTTAAAGTCTATTTTATTATATTAGAGAAAGTTTTAATTGGCTCTTTTTTTTAACCTCTTTTCAGAGGTATCATACAGACTCAGCTGTGTGTTATTAGCCCTAATAACACCCAATCACCTAAGTGTGTGACTGCATCCGCAGAATCAGTACACACTTCTAAGGATTAACCAGTAAGTGTTCAATCCCTCTCTAGTGTCCGCCAATCAAAGGACGTGTCCAGAAGATCCTCCACTGGCGGTGGGGTGAACCGCCACCTCCCATCCCCGTTCCCCCAGCCCCTGACGCCCCACCTGATGCCCCACTACCGCCACCCATGAAGGGCAGAGCCGAGAGGGAGTTCTTTGTCAAGTTGACTGGGCAGTCTTACTGGCACTGTACCTGGATCACTGAGCTGCAGGTGAGGAAGGAAAGATTAGGGGAAACATGCAGTATTTAAGATATTAGATGTTATATGTACACATTGGTAAAGGCTAGAGACAGTTGATATGAGGCGCAATGAGAACTGTTTCAAATTCTGACAGAGAAATTCAGTCTAGTAAATGTTTCTGACTGACTTGAAGGAAAAATCATTACCTTTCTCCCTCTCCGCCCTCTTCTTCCTTCCAGCTGGAGATCTTTCACTCGGTGATGTACAGAAACTACCAGAGGAAGACGGACATGGACGAGCCTCCCAGCCTGGATTACGGTTCAGGCGGGGAGGATGAGAACAGTGTGGGAAAGAGCGAGAAGAGGAGGGCTAAGGACCCACAGTTCGCCATCCTGGAAGACAAGTACTACAAATATGGCATCAAGCCCGAGTGGATGATGATCCACCGCATCATCAACCACAGGTGAGGAAGTTTGTGTGTGAGTGTGGTATCTGGTCGGTGTGTTTCGAACATTGTTTCATTACTTATATTAAAAGTAACCAATGAAGTAAGTGATGGCTTTGGTTTGTGACTGAGTTGTATGAAGATATTCACAACCTACTGTCTTCTCACACTGAACTAGTACCAGATCCTTCATCACAGAAACTTCATTCAAACATCAAAACGTTGAACACAATTAGGACATTCCTGCTTGTACTTTTAGTGTTCATACCTTTAATACTCTACAAAATATTCAACATTTTCCAGGAATTTCCCTCCAATTGAATTGAATGGAACAAATATTAAGCGGTTAAACTCATTTTCACTCTTTGTACATCGTTTCATTATGTCAAAATGTAGAAAAATGTGTCCTCTTTCAAATTATGTAACACTGGAAACAAACTAGCTTAACACATTTTATGCTACGAGCCTCAAAATGACAGCTTCCCCGTTGACTCCAATGTTAACCGAGACCAGAAATTTAAGGAACAAAACAGAAAAAAATGGGCTTTTTTTAGCTTGCCATAATTCCCACGTTTCTGACACCACAAACACTTATTGTACAGCAACACGTTCAGCAGAGTCCGCTCTCTAGGCGATAGGCGATACCGCCTTTGAGTAATAAGCTAGACTTTGAGAGACGACTCTCTGCTTAATCTGTATTCAATGATCTGTCTGACGCAGGAATCACCACGGCAACCATTATATAGCTAGCTAACTAGCTAGCTCACAACTGATGTAAATTAGCTAGCTTGTTAGCTAACCATAGATGTAGATTACCTAGCTAGTTAGGTAGCATTTTGCTAACATTAGCGAATTTAAGATGTGACTAAATGATGCCGCTTTTATCTTTTAACCATTTAGAAAATTAGCCTAGCACATAGCATATCTAAGTACAGGAAAGGAAAAACCAATGTAATTTAGCGTTGACGCTCAGAAATGGCCTTTTCTAGTATATAATGTCAGCCATTGTGATTTATTATGATTTTTCAGTGAGTAGGATATTGTTTTGGGTCTGCTGTTTACAAGAATTGAAATACAAACAAGCAAATTTTAATGATGTAAGCACTGTACTGTATGTGTCCCCCTGCCAGTGTGGATAAGAAGGGGACGTACCACTACCTGGTCAAATGGAGAGACCTGACCTATGACCAGTGTACCTGGGAGAGAGATGACCTGGATATCCCTGAATTTGCAATTTACAAAGGCAACTACTGGAGACACAGGTAGGACCTGTTGGAAACATATTTCACCCTCCATTATTAAACAAAACTGTTTCATTATGATGAGCAAGAGCTGCTCTCAGAGCATGTTAATGCACAATTCATCCACGGCCATATACGCATATATATACACTCATATTTACATATCTCGTTTGTGTGCCTTCATGAGTGGCTGATTAACTTGACTTGGTGGCAACTTGCTGTCCAACAGAGACTCAATAATGAAGGAGGACCCAGACAAACCCAGGAGGATGAGGAGCAAGAACCAGGAGGGTGAAGAGGAGTCTCCTGCCTCACCGGTCACTGATGTAAGTTAGCTGTAGCTCTAGTTTCAGTATCATAACGTCTGATTTAAAGCTTAAGAACACAACTACAATCTTGTTTTTCAAACTCCTCCTCCAGCCAACGATAAAATACGAGGAACAGCCCGACTTTGTCACATCGACGGGTGGGACGCTGCACCTGTATCAGCTGGAGGGTCTGAACTGGCTTCGGTTTTCCTGGGCTCAGGGCACAGACACCATCCTGGCAGATGAGATGGGCCTTGGCAAGACCATCCAGACCATCGTCTTCCTCTACTCACTCTTCAAAGAGGTTCTGGCACTCCTCGGGCTTGTTATTGTCTTGTCTCGCCTCCTTGCGAAGGCCGACACTGACAGATTGTATGAATTTGTCCTCCTCCTCTGTCCCGCCAGGGTCACACTAAGGGTCCGTTCCTGGTCAGCGCTCCGCTGTCCACCATCATCAACTGGGAGAGGGAGTTTGAGATGTGGGCGTCCGACTTCTACGTGGTGACGTACACGGGAGATAAGGACAGTCGAGCCATCATCAGAGAGAACGAGTTCTCCTTTGACGACACGGCTGTCAAAGGAGGGAAGAAGGCTTTCAAACTGAGGGTGAGGAGGGAATGGTGGAAAGACATGTTTATTATATAGACCTGAAGGATAATTCAATTTAATATATTGATTTCAATCAGATTGTCCAGCCCTAATGTTTTCATCACTTCATACAGAAGCCCTGAAGGGACATGGAGAATAAAGCAACATTCTTTGTACCTCTTGTTCAGTGCATTGCCAAATTTAAACCTTGTTTGCAGTTGCAAAATAGTTCATTCATTTGTAATATTTACATATAATACAACCTACATGTACGTGTAATCTATTGTTTCCCTCTTATCTTCCTGCAGAGAGAAGCTCCCATCAAATTCCACGTGTTGCTAACCTCGTACGAGTTGGTGACCATCGATCAGACGGCTCAAGTCCATCGACTGGGCCTGTCTGGTGGTGGACGAGGCTCACCGCCTTAAGAACAACCAGTCCAAGGTACCTTAACTGTACCGAGTACTGGGATGTTTTACAGTGGAAAAAACTGTCAATGCTCTCTGGTGGACAAACTATGCAATGGCAACACTCTTTATAAATTAACTACTGCAAGTTCTTCTTGAATTTTGACATTAAAGCTGCAACAATTACTCGATTAATCAATTAGGTGTAAAATGTTTTATTAATAATTAATGAGAGTTATTCTTTCAGACAAAATGTTTAAATTCTCTGATTTTAGTCTCTCAAAATGTAAATCATTTCTGTTTTTATTGGTCCTCTAGGATTGTAAACTGACATTTTATGGACCAAACAATCAACAGACTAGTCGATAATGAAAATTTGTTAGTTGCAGCCTTAGATGACATTATGGTTATTATAGTTATATATATATATATATATATATGTTTATTTTCTGTCTGATGTAGTGCTGCCTTTGTATCCAATGAAGAAAATAATACTATTCTTGTATATAAAAATAATTGCAGATGTATGTTTAACTATTCTTCGCAGTTTTTCAGGCGTCTCAACGACTATAAGATCGACCACAAGCTGCTGCTGACAGGAACTCCTCTACAGAACAACCTGGAGGAGCTGTTTCACCTGCTCAACTTCCTCACACCCAACCGCTTCAAGTAAGACTTGACAAGACTGTAAAAATACGTACGTCAAACAGTGTCTAATTTAAACCAAGAACTCCGTATAACCAGTCCTTCACCCCGTCCGTCTCTCCGTACAGTAACCTTGAGGGCTTCTTGGAAGAGTTTGCTGACATCTCCAAGGAGGACCAGATCAAGAAGCTCCACGACCTGCTGGGACCTCACATGCTGCGTAGGCTGAAGGCCGACGTCTTCAAGAACATGCCCGCCAAGACCGAGCTGATTGTCAGAGTGGAGCTGAGCCCTATGCAGAAGTACGACACACACACACGGGAGGGTGTTTTAGGAGGGGGACATTATACTTATAAAGGTCGCAACAGAAACATTTAAATCAATTATTTTTAATTAAAAGACATAACAAACTATGAGCCTAACAGATGATGTGTGAGCTAAAGATGTAATTTAATATAATAATTATGAAGATGTTCTTCATTTAATCACGATTAATGTGGTTTTAAGGGATTCATAGCTATTTTTATAGTTACATTAAGCAGCAGGCAGACAATCTGTCTGTATAAAGGTCGGCCCCTTTCATTTCTTTGATTATAAATTACATGTTATATGCAATGTTGAATAATATTGTAATAGTAGAAAGTAGAAAATGAGACAGTTACTTAGCAACTGTCCAGGATTTTTTCTTAGAAACTGAACAATGGAGGGTTGATAGGACAGAAGTGAAGTTTATTGCCTTTGTGTGTCTTGCGTTGTTTACATACAATACAAACATCACCGCGGCTATCATTTCATCATTCATCTTTATGTTTTTTTGAACACAGGAAATACTACAAGCTGATTCTGACCAAGAACTTTGAGGCTCTGAACTCGAAGGGCGGAGGAAACCAGGTCTCCCTGCTCAACATCATGATGGACCTAAAGAAATGCTGCAACCATCCCTACCTCTTCCCTGTCGCCTCCATGGTGAGAACAGACAAAGAAAATAATAATTCACCATACAGTTCACCTTGTGTTTGATTACAGATTATTCGCGAGCGTTTCACTTCTTTTCAAACCATTTGCGGTGAATTACAGAACGGTGACACCTTGTGGCGATAATCAGATGTGCTTTTGTGTCATATTTGTATTTATTTTATGAGACAGGACATCGTTTTTCATTAATGTATCATCATAAAGCAGAGCCATGTTTTGCTTGTCTGTCTGTAGGAAGCTCAAAAAACCCCCACTGGTGCTTATGAAGGGTCGGCCCTCACTAAGGCCTCTGGGAAACTGATGCTGTTGCAGAAGATGCTGAGGAAACTGAAAGAGCAGGGCCATCGAGTACTGGTGTTCTCGCAGGTACACACTCACATAGACACACACACACGTGTACGGTATGCATAAGCACACACCAGATGGACACCTCTCTTCACAGATGTTAAATTAGTCCCGCGACTCCTCCAGAAGGCTCAGCAGCAGACTGTAGCTGATTGTAGCTGTGCGTGGGTAATCAAGTATAGATGAACGCGTACTCAGCTTTTCTTTCTCGCCTCCATTTTTTTTTTTAGATGACTAAAATGTTGGACCTACTAGAAGATTTCTTGGACCATGAAGGTTACAAGTATGAAAGAATCGACGGAGGCATCACAGGAGCGCTGAGACAGGAGGCCATTGATCGCTTCAACGGTGAGATACTGGATGATGTGCAGCCATTAAAGGTGCAGTAAGTTCTTCATGAGCCCTTTAAGTAGGATTTACATCATTATCTCCAAATTGTTCTTTGTGTAGTTCCTTTTAAAATTGACATTTTAATCGACAAGCAAACATCGCTCAGGTCGCCAAAAACTTGCTCACTGCAAGCTTCAAAACAGCGCAACTTCCTGTTTCCACACAAAGAGATCTCACTTCCTCCCAACAAAAGCGAACACGTACACTCAAATACACTGCAACTTGTACAAATATATTGTAAGCATAAAGTGCTTAACTAATTTATTACACCATCCAGCATCATGAGGTGCTTTAACGCAGACCCTTTCATTATCGTGAGCTCTCGATGTTTTACCATTTTTTGAACAGGAATGACGAATTTCAAACTGAATTTATCTTTTTGTACCCAAATTTGAGCCGGCTTCTCTGTGAAGTCAGAAATGAATCAAGCAGAATCAGAATCACTTTAATTCGCCTGGTATGTGTGCTCTCGTAGTACAAACATATATAGACATAGGTGCAGCAACAGAGGACTTGACAGGTAAATGTAGACATAAACATAAACATAAACAAGAACAAATGAATTAATGCATACAGATGCTATAAAACATAAATCCCAAAGAAATATCTAATAAAATGGTATCATAATGCAGATACGGTAGTAATGCTGCGTTGCTGTTTGAGACTTCACAGCATGCTGTTCTCTGCTGCTGAACAGATGGAAGTTCAAGTAGATTGTAGAAAAAAAAAAGAGTCAGGCAGCAGGATGAGAACTGAAGAGCTGGAAGTGATGCCAAACTGACAGACAGATTCCTGAGATTTCTTTTTAGCCGCAACTTCAGACACTACAAATATTGATGTCTGTGAGTTACAGAGGACGATAAGCGCCGGCAGCGCATGCTGAGTTTGTTTTTAAATGTGGAACTTGGCGATGTCAGTAAGCAGTCGTTGGCAAGGATTGACATTAAATTATACAGTATGAGTAGTAGCCTGAGGACGAATGCTGAATATTCTCACAGTGGATTACAGCTCCCAAAACTTTAATGGAAGATAGCTGCAGTATAACATGACAACGCTGACAAGAAACATTGTAAAAATGCAGGAAATGTGACTGTCACATAAAGATCCCGTCATTAAAGAGAAATCATTAATATTTCTGTCTGTTTCTGTCTCCTGGCTGCAGCTCCGGTGCTTCTCAGTTTTGTTTCTTGCTCTCCACCCGAGCTGGAGGTTTAGGCATCAACTTGGCCACGGCGGACACAGTCGTCATCTTCGACTCTGACTGGAACCCTCACAACGACATACAGGTACGGCAGACTAGCAGCCACAGAGGAAGGAAGTCATTCAACACGACATGAATTAAATTTTTCCGCTCCATCCCGTCTCTGCCCAGGCGTTCAGTCGAGCCCACCGAATCGGGCAGGCCAACAAGGTGATGATCTACCGCTTTGTGACGCGAGCCAGCGTGGAGGAGCGAATCACGCAGGTGGCCAAGAGGAAGATGATGCTGACCCACCTGGTGGTCCGGCCAGGATTGGGATCTAAAGCTGGCTCCATGACCAAACAGGAACTGGACGACATCCTCAAGTTTGGAACAGAGGAGCTTTTCAAGGACGAGGGAGAAGGTGAGGTTGTTTTTTTTTTGTCAAAGGAAATTAGGATTTTCAGTCAATCATAATAACGTCGGAATCTGGAGCTTTAATATTTGGGTCAAAGTTGGGTCAGGGTTGATTCTAATAGAGAAGAGTTGGCAGGCTGATCCACCTGCATATAATTATTTTGTCAAACACACTCACTTTAATGCCCTTTCATCTTGACACATTTGGCTAGTGGACACGCCTTGCTTATTCTTGTTCAACTGATGATACAGTCGGTTGACAAGAAAAAAAATCTCCACTTTTTTTTTCTTTTAACTCCGCGTGCGGCAGGTATGAAGAATAGTTCGAGGGATAAAGTTGAGGAGGAGGGCAGCGTGATCCACTACGACAGCACTGCCATCGAGAGGCTGCTGGACCGGCCAAGACGCCACAGACGACTCGGACGTCCAGAACATGAACAGTACCTCAGCTCCTTTAAAGTGGCCCAGTACATGGTCCGAGAGGAGGATAAGGTGAGAGGGAGGAGGCGAACGTGTTAGGTTATGAGAGATTTTATAGTTAAAATGACATCTAATCAAGAGCTTCTTAATATATTTGTGTGGATTTATTGTTCTCTCCTGCTAGAGTTAAAAGTGAAGCAGACAGTGGGACTCCCAGATTGATTATGCTTCACATGCATGTTCACAAAACATGTAAATTTAATTTCAAGCGTGATCTTTCTCTTTTTATTAGGGTGGCTGCGGTCCACATATAGAAGTGCCGTTGGGCTCCGATGGTCTGTTTTGTATAAAAGTGCAATATAAATACAACTGTTTTTAATCCTCTCAACACACAAATAAGTCCTGATACAAGTTAGAGATGTCAGAAAAGAGAGAGAAATGTTTATTTGGTCTGTGCTTTATTCTGGTAAGTCACTAAATTCAGAAACACACACACAAAGACCTCAGGTAGCGTCCTCACACAGATTTCATTGCTGAATAGAACAATGAAGTTGAAGTTGCTTTTTTTTTTACGTAAAAATCCAAAATAATTCACAGGTTTCTGGTTTTAGGCTGTGATAATTTTTTTTTTTGGTCCTCTGTGACACTGAACTGAATATTTTGAGTTTGTTGGACAAAACAGACAATTTGAAATTGTGATTTGATTTTTTTTTTGGTTCTATTTCATGAAATCTTACAAACCAAATGATGAATCAGGTTAATCAAGACGAACTCAGCAGATTAATCAACCATCAAAATTATTATTATTTGCAGCCCTGCTCCTAAATGCTAAAAGGTGGAGTGGTTACCTCGCGTGTTGGTGATATAGGAAAAAAATCTGTGTAGCAGCAAAGAGAGAAGTTCAATAGTCTGTAAGTTAGCTGTTTTTGTCTTTGCAACCCAGGAACAAACGTTCAGAGGCCTAATAACAGTTTATGGACCGGAGATTAGGAACCTTGGTGTAGAAGGCTGGGTAGATAGCCTCACAGGCGCTCTTTGTGTGGAAATGTTGTGGCTTTTTCATTCAAATGAAACCTGTAAATTGATGGAGATAAATCCACTGTATAGCAAGTGTGACATAGGTTCAGGAAAAACCTGCTGCCTGCATAACTTTGCACTAAACTTCTCTTGTGTACTTCTCTGATGCTCCAGATCGAGGAGATCGAGCGGGAGATCATCAAACAGGAGGAGAACGTGGATCCGGACTATTGGGAGAAACTCTTGCGGCATCACTACGAGCAGCAACAAGAGGACCTGGCGAGCAAACTGGGTAAAGGCAAGAGGAACCGCAAGCCTGTCAACTACAACGATGCTGCACAGGAAGACCAAGGTAGGTGACCGGGTTTGGAACCGGCAGCTGAATAAACACCCGTGAGTTATTTTAAATCAATCACACCTCAGTGTTGTCATGTTAGCAGTAAAAAAGGAATTTTCAAGCCCTGGATTTATCATCTTTTACATCCTGAGAATGATTCCTAGAACGATTATTATTTATTTTTCAAGATTTATTAGTTTAATCGTACGATCATAGTAGAAATATTAGGATATTAGACGATGCGTTTTCTGTTTGAGTTATTGCTTGCACAGTGGAAGTGAATGGGCCTGGCCTATTGACAGACCACCATGTGCTGTTTCAGAGTGGCATGCTGACATTTCAGATAACCAGTCCGAGTATTCAGTGGGCTCCGAGGAGGAGGACGAGGACTTTGATGATCGGCCAGAAGGTAAGACGAGATGATTTTTTTTTTCAAAAACAAGAGAGAGACATCAAACCGGGCAGCGCTGCTCACGCAATGAAAGGCTCATCAGGTCTGGGTTGAATTACAGGTTGAAATTGATTTAGTTGTTACAGTCACCTGGCAGAGTCGAACGCGTTAGATTGCCAAAAAACGCAAAACTCCATCCAGAGAGTGCTTCAGAGAGTCTGAGGGAAATGCTCGAATGTTTTTGATCCTTGATTACATGTTCTAATAATCTACTAAGAAGAAAAACGTACCAATCTCCCTCCCCCTTTACATATTTTATTCCTCTGCGCATTTTCACCATCCTCTCTGTTACCTGCAGGTCGAAGGCAGTCGCGTCGCCAGTTGAGGAATGAGAAGGATAAACCTCTGCCTCCTCTTCTGGCCAGAGTGGGAGGCAACCTTGAGGTTTGTACGACGCTCTCGAACCAGTTCTGCTTTAATTTTGTGGGGTTTTTTTTATTATTTATATTTGATATTACTGAATCTGTCAGATTTATTCTAAGTTGAACTTAGCACTCTTAGATATTTTTCTAGCGATCTAACAATCTTCGGCTGGGAGATTGGCAGCACAGCTATTACATCTCCAACAACTCTGAACTTTCCAAGCTCATTTATCATCTTGATAATGGTGGACATGATTATAATGGCTTGCATTGTTCAAGTGAGGATTCAAAGTTTATTTTAGCATTATAAGCCAGTGGGACCTATTCAAAAAAGGCCTTGGGAAGTTTGAGAAATACACGGACGAAAAAAGCTTTCATATCCCGACAGTTTCGTTTAATGTCTTCCAGAATAATAACGATTTACAGATACATTTGAACAGGCCGGCCAGTGTCTAGACAGCGCCAGCTTCACTCAGGAATATCTAATATTTTCTATCAATAGGTGCTTGGATTCAACACACGCCAGAAAGGCTTTCCTGAATGCAGTGATGCGCTGGGGGATGCCGTCTCAGGACGCCTTCGCCTCTCAATGGCTGGTCAGAGACCTCAGGGGCAAGACTGAGAAAGAATTCAAGTAAGCTGTGTTTATTGAAACAAACCTAACATTTCCTGCATATCCATCTGTCCGTTAACCTTCTACTTATCCTCTTTTTCTTTGCCAGAGCTTACGTGTCTCTCTTTATGCGGCACCTATGCGAGCCAGTGGCTGACGGGGCCGAGACGTTCGCAGATGGCGTGCCGAGGGAGGGCTTGTGTCGGCAGCCGGTCCTCACCCGAATCGGCGTCATGTCTCTTGTCAAGAAGAAGGTCAGAGCAAAGTTGTTCAACCTTCTTAGGCCAAGACAAACGTGGGAATGAAGCAAGTTATGCAACTTAAAGTTGTAACGAATAATATTTCTGTCCTGTGGATTGGGCTTTTGTTGATAGCTGCTTTTTTCAGACATACAGCAGAAGAACAACGGGTGCATCGGCTCGCAGGTTTACAGTACAGCCCAACAAACTCATTATTTTATGAAGGAAGTATATTTAAAGCTGATCCTCTGTCGACAAATGCTAAAAAAAAGACAGTTGTCTTGTTTAGTAAACTCATTTTTAATGAACAATTCCTGTGGTTACTCCACAATAAAAGCCACGCTGCATCTTTCCAGTTCGAACATGAGTATAAAAATGTTTTGTTTGGATTGACAGTAACTTGACACGGCTCTGATATGACATTAGGAGAGCGTAAATCAACAAAGAGGCTGATTTTTTAATGAGATAAAAATGAAAACACTGAATTACATGCATGCTTCATTTCCTGTGGATCCTCATGTGTAAGCAGGCGATTAGAAACCAGTGCGGGAATGGTGGACTCCGCCACTAGCAATGAAAACTGCTTTGTAGAGAGTAATTCTTGAATATAAACACACCGAATGAACCATAAATATCAAATATCATAAAAATCTGAAGGAATGTAGCTTTAATATGTGCCTCCATACGTCAGTAGCATTATCTACTGGCTCATATGAAGTAGTAAGATGTCTTTAATTCTACAAATGACAAAGACAATATAGTCTTCATAAAATGTTGGAGGTCTTTTCTAGTGAAGAAATCAACGCGACATCTTGACAGATGTTCTGATCGACCCAGACTACTTTCTGTTCGCCAGTTTACTTGAATTTATCCAGACATCCAGTTTTCAGTCCAACATGTCGAAACATGCCGACATCCTGATCTGCTATCTATGCCTGCGGAATGCATGATACACTGCCAGGCGAACGGGGCATGTGGGTGGTGCGTTTAAATAAGGTGGTATCAGGAAGAGTGAGTGTGTGCCAAGCTTCTTCTTCTTTTTTTTTTTTTGCTGAGTGTTTTGTGTCCAGATCCAGGAGTTCGAGCACATCAACGGGCGGTGGAGTCTTCCAGAGCTGAAGCCTGAAGTCAGCATAGATAAAACCTCCTCCAGGGCCTCCTCTCCTGCTGTGAAGACCGCCACACCCACGCCCGATGCCAGCTATAACAACACACCTTGCACCTCCAAGCCAGGTAACCAAACGTGCGCTCACGAGATCCAGCAGGGGGCACTTTACACACATGTAAAGGGCGCCGGCTAAAGTTGGAGTTGAATCTAACCTACAGTAATGTGTGTGTGTGTGTGTTTGTATGTGTATGTGTATGCAGCGACCCCTGCTCCAGCAGACAAGCTAGAAAAGAACGGAAAAGATGCAGAGAAGGAGGAAGACAAAGAGGCGGCCGTGTCGGACAAAGAGAAAGTAAAGGAGAAAGATAAGGAGGAGGGGAAGGAGGTGGACAGCAACAGGACTGCGGACCCTGAGGAGGTGCGACACTGTCCTCGAAACAGCTGATCTCTATTTTTACATCTCATGAAATCTTGTCTTCTTGAAACACATTTAAAAGTTATGCATCTCCTTTTTTTAGTGTTTTGCCACAAATCACATATCCTTGACGTTACTGTCAACGGTTTTTCCAGGCACGCCATTGTTTTTCAGTGTTTTCTGCTCACTTTCACACACAGTGAAAATCAAAAATGACATTGTTATTGCGTGGCAAACCAAACCAATCCATGCTTTGAGCAGCATTTTCACATCATGTGAAAAATCTATGAAAAGTAGGGGCTGCCTCTAAGGTAGAAAAACACAGAACACTGCAGCATGATCAAAAAAAATTAGCTGTGTGTTGTCTGTTTAATAAACTACAAATAAAATAAGCTGCAAATTGAAATAATTGTTCTGTTGTTTCACTCCGTGAGTGATAGCATGCTGTGCTTCTTTCCAAAGCTTTCCTCTTCGACTAAAGAGACATCACAAAATGCGTCCCCTGGTCAGAAAGCCGAAGGCAAAGATGAGAGCGACCTGACAGAGGAGGAGAAGAAGGAAACAGCTGAGACTCTGACAGAGGAGAGGAAAGAGGAGAGTAAAGAGGAAACGAAGCGGGACACAGGGGTCAAAGAGGAGAAATCAGGTAAGAAAAAAACACTGAAAAGAAAGTCAATCTGTTTGGAGGCCTTGCAAATTGTAATGTTTTTCCCTGCAGAAGGAGAAAAATTGGCGGAGGAGAAGGAAAAAGACAAAGAGACCACGGAAGCGACAGACGCCAAGGATAAGGCCGAGGTGGCTGACGTGAAAGGTACTCTCACCGCCTGTGATACTCTGCTGCCCTGGACGCGTACGCTTCCGCTAAGTGACACCTTTGCTGTCTTTCTCTGTAACAGAGGAGGTCAAGGGTGAAAAGGATGCTGGGAAAGACGTCAGAGCGGCGGAGGAGGCGCCCAAGGGTAACGGGAGGCCTCCCATTGAGAGACCTCGCTTTATGTTCAACATCGCAGATGGCGGCTTCACCGGTCAGTGCTGATTTACCTGATTTAAGTTGATAAAACATTCAAAAGAAATGATCAAAATCAATTATTTTTAAAACGTTTAAGCCATTTTTCATGCAGTAATGACAATAATTTGACGGTTTAATGTTTTTAAACTTGAGTGTTTGCTGCTTTTTCTTGTCTTGTATTATTGTAAATTGAACATTTGGGAGGTTTTGCAATCTTTTATTGCACCTCTGGGCACTCTGTTCCTTAAATTCATGTTTAATTACCTCGAACAACAAACCTTTTGTTTCCAGGCACCTCTGTATTATGAACCACAAAGTAGGATATACTGGAGCTTTAAGAATAATCTGTGTTTTCTTAGACTTAGCGGTACATCTAGCATTGCACCTGAAAAGGTAGTTTTGTTTTAAGGCCTGGATGTTTGTTTTTTCTACCCTGTCTGAGGTGTGGTCAGGTGACGGTCCCTTACAGATCAAAAGCAAGAACTGTGTCTGTACCTGTATAAAAATCAGCTTTTTTTACGTAATAAAAATACTAGGCAGCCCCTGAAAGATGAGGAGAGGAAGGTGAAAGGGTGAAAATAACATGAGTTGTCTAAACAGACAAAACAACAAAGACTTTGCAGCTAATGCAAAAAAAAAAAAGCTCCCTTTTGTATCTCAGATTTTCTGCACAAAAGCAGCATTGAGCCAAAATGATCTTCACCTTGATCGCAAACCTAGAAAAGCTTTTTGTGCTGTGCAAACACCTGCAGTCAGGTTTCAGCTAGCTAAGCACAAAACCTCGTTTTCACTTTGTGTTGACTTCACCCCGCAGAGCTCCACACTCTTTGGCAGAATGAGGAGCGGGCTGCCATCTCCTCTGGGAAGATGAACGAGATCTGGCACCGCCGACATGACTTCTGGCTGCTGGCGGGAATCGTGATGTATCCTTGACAGCAGTTGCCCGGGCGATGACCCTAGTGTGTTTATTTTTCTATCAGCCGGCAGAAGCCCAGCGCAATAAGTCAACAAGCCAGCCAGAGCTCGGTAAACAGCAAACTGTGTCTGCTGGAAGCTGATGTAGTGGCTCATTTAGTTCATGTTGTTCCCTCTATTATGGTAATTAAGGCCATGCAGCATTCACATAAACTCTGTTTTCATTATTCGACGAGTTAATGCTGAGGTCTAGTTAGGCTGAAATAAAAAAGAAGAAATGCTGAGACCTATTTTGTGCTCTAAATCAGTGTTCAGTTTAACATTTGGACACATAAAGTTATTTTCTGTCTTTCCCAGCAGATCGATGTTGCTTAACTTTGCATGAAGACGACAGCAAAGTTCAAAATATCTTATCAAGTAGACGTATTGTCACTTTTACATCTATGTTTGTGAACGTATTAAGCTCATGAGTTTACAACATGTTCATTAGTGATCTTCAGTGGCTGGCAGGTGGATTTTGTTACCCGAAAGAGGCAGGTTAGCCATTAGCTAGCATAAAATCTGGAAGGAATGAGAAACAGATAACTTGTCTTTCACTTTCTAAAGCTAAAACCATAAAATCATCATCTTTACATTTCTAGTTGTGTTCAAATACAAACATACAAGAGACAAAATGTTAATTAGTGAGCTTTAAATGTGATAGTAGACTAGTAATTTTAGTAATTAAGTAATTTTAGACGGAGCCAGGCTTGCTGTCGTTATGCTAAGGCATGCTAATGGTCTCTGGATTTGTGCTCTATACTTGATCTTCTTCAGTAAGAAAGCAAAGAAATCTAATTGATTACATTTCTTGTGATGAATTCATCTTAATTCATCTCAAAACAAATCTGAAAACGTGTTCAGCATCACTGTGACGTTACTTTATGACATTGGGTAGGGAGGACGATGACCCATGCACTTACCAAAAGTGTTACGTAACCCTTGACTTCGTGTGGCAGTCACTTACGCCGGTGGCAGGACATCCAGAACGATCCCCAGTTTGCCATCGTCAACGAGCCTTTCAAATCACAGGCGAACAAAGGCAACTTCCTGGAGATGAAGAACAAGTTCCTGGCTCGGCGATTCAAGGTAAGATAAGACGTAGCTAAAGCTGAACTTTGCTAACACAGCCAAAAATCAAGCAAGACATAGCAGTCAGCTAATATTACTTACTAGTCCAAAAGCAAGAAGTCCAGCTCGGCGTCTGTCTTTCAGCCTTTTATGTCACAAAGCTCTCGCCAACGACTAAAAGTCAGTCTCAGAGTTACTCTTTTGCTCGGTCACTCTCTCCTTTTTTTTTTTTCTTAGCTTTCTCTATCAACGTCTCTTCACCTCCGGCAGTATTAGAGCTCAGTTACATTACCCACTTGCCCAGCTCCAGTTCTGGCACGACACCAGCTCCACTTCCTCTAAGCAGTACCCCCCAAAAGTCAGACAAAGTTGCTTTAAATACAAGAACTTTGCCTAAATAAAATATAAATAACAGATTATGACTGTGACGAGCCATTCAAAGCCAACGAAACATTGTGCAACAGGCACATTTTGGTTTTTATGAAAGAAGTCTCGCGGTTTTAAAACCCGACACTACGTTTCTGCAGACAAACTATTTCAGTAAGATTTCGCAGTGTCTTCAGTCACCTGACTTATTTGATGGTCGTATGACGGATGCCCCTAGACCCACATATTGGCTGGATGGTATTGCTGACCGCTGCATTTCTGGAACAGCTCTCATCCTGTTTTTGACCGGCTCACATGTTTCAGATCCTGCCCTCAACATCCTCATTTACTGTACACTGTGTCGTCCGTCTCTCTACCTTCATTTCCCATTACCTCGCTAAATTATCTGAGGTTTTCTTTATAAATCTGACGTAAAGAAGAACAAAAAAATGCAGCAGAATAATTGTTTGCACAACAATTTCCTCTCGGTATGTCATAGTTGCGTTCGGTTGTGTAACACAATAACCTCTTATGCAGCAATAAATAACTCCTCTTTACGGGACACACACCCACACTTTGCCATGAAATGCTTGCATTACTGCTGCTATACCAAAAGCGAGACAGTGATATATTGCTGAGGTAACTGGAGCAGTTTTCATAGGTTTTGTAATATAAGCAGTTTTATATAATTGTATATTTTTTTTATTCTAGAAGTTTTTTTCTCGCTCTCTCGTCTTCGTTTTCGGTGTTTAAATGTGACACGAGGAATAAAATGTTGCCTTTCAATTTTCCTTTAATTAAAAATGTGGGTGAGTTTATGAAGTTATGATAAATCTTAAATATCAGCTGAACTGTTTTCATACCAGGTAACTCATATTTGGATTTAGCTCATTCACTGGACACATAGACACATTCATCTTTGTTTTTTGTTTTCAGTACCTCTCAGTGCAATCAGTGGCATCAACTGTGCAGAGGAGGTACGAAGAGAGTGAAGTCGATTTGATAAATTAACTCAATGTGCAGGAATCTACTTTTGACAAGATAATGAACTCCTCTATTTCCTGCTAAGAGATAATAAGTCTTGTTCCTAATCTGCTCTGCTTGTTGTGTCATATTTTTTTTTCTCTCATTCATTATTTTTCATGCATTGCTGGCAAGATAGATAAATCAGGCAGATAAATCAGAAATTGGGGCAACAATAAGTAATGGCTCATAAATTCACTCTACTTGCCAAAATAAAACACCAATGTTTGGTATGGACCCGTGCTCCGGTTCCTTTCTTGACACTAATTATAAGCAGGTTTTGTTGTTATGTTATTTAGTGTGTTCACGCTGGAAAAGTGACAAATGGAAGTATACTCCAAACGTTCTGTATGCACACTTTAAAAAAGAAAAAGAAAAGAAAAACACTTGATTTGTTGGAGTGTGCTGTTGATGGGAACGAGTATCCAACAACGCAGCGCACAGAGCGGAAAGTCTCACAGCTGTGAGGCATTAAAGCAAATTGTTAATAGTGATGAGACAGCTGAGGACGATCTCCGAGCGAAAAACAAGTTTCAAATATTTAGTCAAACCTTTCTTTGACTTTTAAAAACATTAGCTCAAAATCAATCGATCAGGAAAAATTTGTGTTTTACAGTCGTAGAAAGAAATGTACAGCAGGCATATTCTTCTTTAATTTCTCCTGGTGAAAGAACCAGAAATGATGCAGCTGGAAGTAAATGATCAACGTGATCAATATTAGAAAGTATGAAATTAAATATCATTATGTTAAGCAGGTTTTAAATCTAAAGTCGCAGTTTGATTGAGTACAGAACTTGTATACTAACTGCTAGAACATTAGTGGAATTGGGAGACAGTGTGGCGTTTAATAAAATCTGGACTCGCCACTGTTGGCTGTTGAACCTCCTGAAGCGTTACAGTCTGTTGTGTATGTACATGCGCCTGTGTGCGTTTCACTGCCATCGCGCTGTTGCCTTAAAACATTTTCTCTCTCGTCCTCCAGCTGTTGGAGCAGGCGCTGGTGATCGAGGAACAGTTACGGCGGGCAGCCTACCTGAACATGACCCAGGACCCGAGCCACCCGGCCATGGCGCTCAACGCCGCGCCGCAGAGGTGGAGTGCCTCGCTGAGTCGCACCAACACCTCAGCAAGGAGTCACTGGCGGGCAACAAGCCGCCAACGCTGTGCTGCATAAAGGTTAGTGATGTTGGCAGTTTGTTTGTTTGAATCTCTCTGTACAGTTATTTAAAAACATTGAGTGTGTGTAAAAAAAAAAAGTAGACAGATAACCGCAGGCACACAATAAAGAGAGATACACATCAACACATCTCACAGCGTCGTTGTGCAATCACTCTTCCCTGATGCAGCCACCAAATCATCCAGCCTGAATCTGACTTAAGTAAAGCCAAGCAGATAAGCTTACACCATGTTAAGTGATAGCTCCAAACATTTCCTCACTGGCTGCCTGGCAAGTCTGTCCATGTTTATATCGCCCTGTCGAAAGGAAACATGCTCGGTACGCCGCACTACTGTTCTTGTTCTTGTCTCTTGTATTTCTGCACGTAATGCCACTGAACTTAACGAATCCTCATAAACATTTTTTTTTTTTAATCAAATTGTCTGCAATCAGTGATGAAGTCCATGTAGGGGTGTGATGACAGAGTGGCCAGATAATAAAGGACGGGAACAGACATCTCTTGTAAAAATAAAATGAGAAACGTGCTTGTTTTGGAATTAAAAGCCCCAAAAGTAATCTGGAAAATGCGATTTTAAACAGACTATGTATGTAACAGACCCTGTAAACTGTGCTTATCACCATAATAACTTCTAAAGAACTAGGAAGACATTTCTTTTGTACAGTTTCTTGAATTTAATAATAATAACTTATATAGCACCTTTTTAAAAACAGAGTTTTCAAAGTGACAGACGAGCACAAACGGGACACTCAGGCAAAAATAGAACCAAACGACAGCATAAAAACAAGATTTAAGAACACGATGATGGCAAAAGACAGTTAAAAGCGAGACAATATAAAACAATTACAAATCAAAAATAAATAATATGCTAAATTATGATTAAAAACACACACAGACAAACAACATACGACCCAGACACATTCGCACAGCACTTTTTAATTAAAAAAAAGGCAACATTAGATAAAAGCAAGTGTATAAAAATGTGTTTTAAGAATTGATTTGAAAGAATTAAAAGAAGGGAGTTACAATAATCGAGTCTAGAGAAGATTAACTTAAAGAGGATGTGTTTGAGTCTGAAGAGACTGGACTACTTGTTTTGATGTGTGTGTTTCAAAGCTGAGATTTGAGTTTGAAAGGATTGAGCAACATGATTTTGAGCTGTTGAATTGCTGAGTCGCAGAAAAGTGACTGACTGTGTTTTTATTATCCAGCGTTGATCAATAAAGTATCAAATTATTAACAAATGGTTGCAAAAGAAGCAGGGTGTCAAGAGCTGTGATATGGGTGTGAAATAGTTATTGATGCATTTGTTGTTGTCATTGCAGTGCTGAACCAGCTGGAGGAGCTACTGAGCGACATGAAGGCTGACGTGACCCGGCTACCGGCCACGCTGTCCAGAGTCCCGCCCATCGCCGCCCGCCTGCAAATGTCCGAGAGGAGCATCCTCAGTCGACTGGCCAGCAAGGGCACCGAGACACACCCGGTCAGCAGTCTGCAGTTTTAAACACACACCCAGCAAGACGCACACAAAAACAGGTTGAAACCTGCTCGAGCTGCCTGCACTCAGTGGAAAAATAATAAATGGAGGACAGCCAATGAAAACACGGAGCCCATTATCTTGTCACCCACCTGTGGTTTTTCACTCCTTGGCTGTTTAGTCAGCAGATTTATTGTGTCAGCTTACATAACTTAAAAGTGGATTGTCTGATTTCGTTATATCTCCTGTTTCTATAAATCACTTCCTACACATAATCCCTTCTCTTCCTCTGCGCAGCCCATACCTCCAGGACCCTACGCGACCCCTCAGAACTACGGCGCCCCCTTCACTCCTGCACCCCCCAGCACCCTACACATGGGAGGGGCCAACTACAGTCAGATGCCGCCCGGATCCTTCATATCAGGTCAGTGTTTGAAGCTTCGTTAAGAAGTTTTTGTGGACTGATTACAGGTAAATTTGTTGTTTCAAAAAGTCGATATACTTTTGATTTGAAGAGCCTCCACAAGCAGCTTCAAATATGTTTTATCGTACCGTGAAACTAAGACACAAGGCTTCACCTGCCGTCGTGAATCTGTGAGTGTGTGCGAGGTGTATGTGTTACGATCAGAAAATGACAAACATCAAAGATATTAAGGCGTCCGTAATTACAGTATTCAATTTTTACAAGAATACCAGTTTGTTTGATGTGTTTGAAACTTGGCAAGCCGGCGATTTAAACCAGATTTATGCTTCTTTGTGGGGGTGTTTTTGTAATCTCACTGTAGCTGCTTCTGGCACAGGAACCCGATTTTTAGAGCTCAGCAGAGAGCTGAAGCTGTTGATTGTTGTAGCACCACAGCAACAGTAGATTTAGTAGTTTATTAAGGTCACGTAGTACACATGTTGTCTACCTGAAGGGTTCCTGTGCACAATCTTTCATTTATGTGGAGATAGATGCTGTTCATCAATCAGTTTAACCCTTTATGACCTACTATAGAAGTCCGCCAGATATCTTTGCATTTTTACATGCTGTAGCGCCATTTTTCTTGGAGCATTTACAACCCTTACAACCCAAATTTTAACAAGATTTATGAAATAAATTGCTTAAAAAGTGCAACAAACCACACTGTTTGTTTTTTTAATACATATTTTTGGTGTGGATAGTGACACGCAACAAAACCACTTGACAGCTCATGCTCACAACATGATGACGAATTTTCCAGCATAGGAAGTGCTGTGAATACCTGTGGTCTGGATTATAAAGTTTGTGTTGTGTTGTGTTTACTGGACTTTTACAAACCAGTTAGTGGAAGGAAGCGTCGCTCTGGGACGCAATGCATGCGTGATATGTAAGTGTAACATATGCAAAAAGAATTATTGCTCTGTCTTATTTGGATGCAACTCACCGCGTTTAAAAATAGATATGCAAATGAGAGGCGCTGCTCCTGTAGGTCATAAAGGGTTTTAAGATGTAGAGGTCTGTTTACTCGTCAGGAGGGTACTAAAGGCTGTCAGAGAATAACCCTGATAATCGGTGCCTGCATTACAAGAAGGGGGTCATGGAGTTTGAAAGATGCAGGTGAGACTGTGTTGCATTATGGGAATGTGTGTGATCCAGTCACAGGCGTAGATGTCACGCGGGAAGCAGAGGGCTCGTTCCCACCCTTCTTAATAAAGACATGAAAGTAGCAGAGGACTTTTTTATTTTGACTTGCCTGGAAGCCTCGCTGCATTATTTTCCAGGTGCTTGAATTTTGTGTTTTCCTTTTACATAAATAAAGACATAAAAAGGCACAAATTGGTGCAGAAAAATGAGCAGAATGCAGGAAATGAAGTGTTTCAGACGGCCAAAAAAGTTCCTGGAGGAGGACCTTTCTTTTAAAAATACATTTCCTGCAAGTGTCATAACTTCTTGGAAGTGAAACACTGAATCGTTATGGTGCTTATTTAGGTTCACTTTGTGGAGGTTTACCTACAAAACGGCTTTGTCAAAAACCAACACAGAAAAGGAGACAGTTTTTTTACAACTAATCAGAGCTCTGCATGAGAAAACACAAGCAGGCCAGTGTGACTAATCACAGTTCTTGCGGTCTCTGTAGCGTCAGTTTTGTGTGGGTTCACATCAGCTCGGCAGAGCCTCCACGACACCCTGACATGAGAAAGCACACGAATCCGACTTTTTTTTTTTTTAAGAGATCTGGACTTGATTACTTGGCAACTCGCACCGATGATGGGCAAAACCGTCCAATTTTCAACTTCTATTTAAAGATATCATCTGAGGAATTCCATCTTTATATGGTTATGTTGTTGTGGAAAAACATTTAGCAGAGAAAATATATAAAAAAAAAAAAAAAAAACCCCCAAAAAAAACGTTCAGGCTTCATCAAAATGACTCTGGGAAATCTGGTATTTGGGGGAAAAAAGTCCATGCAGTGTAGTTTTATGATCAAGTCAGTGTTGTTTAACTCTTAAATTTCATTCTAATGAATATATACTTTATCTCCCTGAGCAGCTTTGTTGTGAAAGAAGTTGTGAAACCTTCAAAATCCAGAAAGGAGTTCATATTGGGGGTGGTGGGGGGACAATACACACACACACACACACACACACACACATCTGTAGCAGAGTTTCTGATGTGGCTGCCAGATAGACACCTGAAATAGACATTACCAAAAATCAAACACAAACGTGCTGCGCTGCTATATTAAGGCATTTTCATCTCTTAACATGTCCAACCTCAGAACCTCAATACTCAAGGCTGGCTCGATGCGTTGTGCAACAATAAAGCACAGTCTGGAGCGCTATCAAACCTGTCTGAGTCGGATATTCATGTTTATTTTCGTTTGAAGTCATATTGTGGCTCTCATTACTTATTGACTTAAAAGCTTGTAGAATTAAAATTATAAGAAGGAGGGGAAAAAGAGAAAAGAAAATCTGTTTTGGCTTCTTATCCAACTCCTCGCCTGCAGTCTGTCAGAGCGCACTGGCAGTTTGTGAATTTATTTTCTCATAATTAGTTTGGTAACAGCATATGCTCACCAGACACACACACACACACACACACACACACACTGTCTCTCTCTCCCTGCTCTGCATGTGTATTCGTGTTCGGAGATGTTTAGATAGCAGAGATGTGGCAGAGATAACTGGTAAAACCTGATATTCCCCAATAGACTTGCCCTAAAAAAAAAAAAAAAAACCTCAACACCCAGCTCTCTCAGCGCTGCGCCTGCCTCTCACTCAGTGTATCTTGATTTATGTAATTGTAGACTGAGACATCTGTCAAAAGCATTGCATTTTAGAGAGCCAGGGCCTATCTCTGAAAATGTCATTATGCTCAGCCTGTCTGAATTTGGCCATGCCAAGAAAACATTCGGACTTTGTACCAAGGTATTTTGAGAGGGACCGAAACCGCAGAAGGAGTTTGGTTGTGTAAACGTCGTGTTGTGACTTGTGAACCGGCGGAGGAGGGCTGGGTCCCGGCTGGCTGTTCAGAAATAGTCGCGCGCGCGTGCCTTGAGTTGTGTTACTCTGTTGGGTTTTTTTGCTTTGCGGGGGCCCTCGCGGCGAGCAGCTGAGCCGAAGCCGAGAGTGCAGTCTGGACATCCTGAACCCTGGCAGGGCACACAAGCATGCAGCAAATGAGGCCACATTTACGGTCTTGATTGGGTCACGCTGGTTCCTGACCTTTTTTCTTAGACTCAGCCGGTGAGGGAGTGAGCAGGAGAAATGGATGGAGTTAAAACAACACAATTCTCTGATTTTTTTTTTTTTTTTTCGCGACCTCCTTTAATAGCCCATCTCCTGAGAGAATCACTCGAGTACACAAAACACATCCAGAAATATGCATGTCTGCCACGGCACTCTTTAACTACACATCTACCACTCTGGCTGGACTCTGTGAACTTTGCTACACAATGTAATGATACACCGAGTGCTCCAGTGAAGGATTGTTTTGTGCTGTCTCACACATGGCAGTATCTCAGCATTTGCACAATATCTTGAATTGCATTTTGGAAAACCTGTTTCAGCCATCAGTACTGCCATGAGGAAGCTACTCATCTGCACTAAAGGAGTCCCATTCTAGACTTCATCTTTTAGGGACGTAGAAATTAGAGAGATTGCCCTGCAAGTGGAGCACACTGGTTCAAGCCCTCATGACTGCAAGCACCTGCCCTGCTGAAGTGTCCCTGAGCAGGACACTGAACCCCCCTCCCTTCCCCGCCAACTCCAGTAGCTGACCCCTGACCTCTCTGCAGAGGAGGGAGGCAAACTAAAAGAGCATTCCCTACGGGGACCAGTAAAGTGTCACATTATCCTTCTCCCCTCTCCGAGTCTCCACTACAGTCTGCCGCTTGTCTGCCCCCACAGAAGCCGCCGCCGCTGCTGGGGCCACCGGGGGAGCTGCTTGGGGAGCCGTCGGAGCCAACCGCTGCTTGCCAGAAGACCAAGGAGCGATGTGGTGCAGCGGCAGCGAGTGGTGGACCTCTGGAAGGACGGCAAGTCAGAGGGGGCCATCGGACAGGAGCTGAGGATGCCAAAGTCCACAGTGCACAGCATCATCGTCAAGTACCGGCTCAGCAACACGGTGGAGAACCTCCCGCGCAATGGGCGACCAAAGAAACCCTGAGAGGGAGGGGGAAGGCGCACCGAGGGGGGAAATAAGACAGGACATTTGGATAAAACGTCCTGGAATGCGAAAATAGACTGAAAGGAGGAAAAAAACTGAGCATACGAGGAGAAAGTCCAGAGAGGACCCAGGACGGAGCTCTTTGACGCTGCTGGAATGTGAGGAATATAAAAGGGAGAAGTGAAGCTCACAGGACGGATCGAATAAGAGCGGGAGAGCGCGGAAAGAAATGGCGCTTTGATCCAGAAAAACAAGTAATTAACAGCAGAGAGCGAGAGGGGAGAGAGACGAGAGAGGTCCAAAATAAGAAGGAGAGGTGAAAAGCTGGCCTTGAGATCAAGCACTAATGATGCGTGGGGTGGGTGGGTGGAGGAGAAAAGGAGAGATGGCCTGTCTGGAACAAACAAATCCTCGAGCAAAGAGAAAAAGGCGCTACTGGAAAAAAAAAAAAAAAAAAAAAGACCAACGGACTAAAGAGAGGAGGGGAAAAAAAGACAATATGTTAATGCAATCACAGGTTTTCAGGAATTCAGATATGAAGGCCAGAAATGGAGAGAGAGAGAGAGAGAGAGAGAGAAATGCAACACACAAAGGACTCAGACGAAATTTCTCGAGACTTCTTTTTCTGTGTTTCTTCCCCTGTGGCGGCGGCGGTGGCGGCAGCAAAAAAGAAAGAAAAAAAGATTTCCCCCCGGATCAATTCTTCATCCGCCGGCTGACTGAACAAGCCTGTCCCCTCGCTCTGACCCTGTACTCCCTCATTCCTCCACAGTCCTCCACTCCTCCGTCTCTCTTTCTCAGTCTGACACACACACACACACACACACACACACATATATATATATTTATATACATATATACTGTGGACCTCACACACAACCTAGAAACCTGCAAAGAACTTAATTTATCTGCTGAGTACAGACAGATGAAATCCAAGCTCGAAATAGAAAAAGGGACGAACTGGACTTGCAAAAAAAAAAAGTAAAGAAGATGAAGAAAAGTTTTTTTCTAAGTGTAAAACACTACTTCCTATTGACTCTTTTAACCTAGCATTCCTCAGTCTGACCAAGCATAGAAGCAAGAACCATAGATATATATAAAAAAACACTTAAAAGTTGCCTTTGTCCAATCAGAAGCAACGTTACTCTGACTCAATCTGAAGGACCTGTATTGAGATATGTACTGTATTACAAAGCATATTTACTATCGCACCCTTTTTAAAGGGGAGCAGGGAGCAGGGGGTGGTTACTTAAAGGGGAATATCACTCCATTTCCTGTTTTTAAGCCTCATCACGGCAAAATCAGTATTTATGAGCAGCTCTTCCCCAAAGTTAAAGACTGCAATCTGTCACTGAAAGAAAAAGGGAGACCCGCTTTGAAGCCCAAAGAGACATTCTTGTTCTTTAAGCTTCTTTATTGTGACAGCGTGATGGATTCCACGCTGGAAAATGTCCCCTGATCCCCGAGAAAATAAAACACTCTGGACTGTGTCATCGTTTTTCCAGCTCTCTTTCCTTTTTCTCTCTGCGAGTGTGTGCAGCAGAGCTGTACATCAGTGTGTCATCCCAGACTGAAGAGCGGGATGAACTCGTCTTCCTCGGAAGAAAGAGAGGCGAACGGTTACACTTTTCGAGTATTTTTAAACCAAAATTGGGTGATATTTCCCTTTTTTTAAGCTTGAAGGACATAAAGACGTAAAGTGCGGCCTGCAATGAGGAGAATATTTTGTGTGTGTGAATGTGTTTTTGTTCGGTATGCGCATTGTAGCACTGCCATTTTTATCAAAACTAGAATTTGTTTTAAAGTTTTGATATCGGTGCCGATCACGACAGCTGAGTTTCTTCACTAACTCAAAAAAAAGATACTTTGAAGAAGATATTAATGTTTTTCTACAAAGCTTTTTTTCTATCTCAGAAATAAGCTAAACTTGTCAGATGTCTTCTCCGATGTTCAAGGGAACTGTAGAAGAATTTTGCCTAAATGTGTTAAAATTATAACTTAAACCTGCATTAATCAAACTTTTTATATCAACAATGGATTAAATGAATATGTGTAATGTAAATTATCACCCAACTCAGCTTCATGGAACTCTTTAAAGCTTCTTTCAGCTCATTATTTTGGTTTACAGTCATAAATTTACTGTTTTGGTCTCATCAACGTTGCTTTCCAGCTGCGGGCAGCTGTTTTATATCAAAAAGGCTCTGGTAAACCAACCTGCACAGCACCTAACAAAGTTAGCAGCCAGCTGGTGAACATAGCAAAGCATTTAGCAGCTAAAGAGTCAGGTAATTCGTTCAGGAGTTGGTGGAGACCAAAACAGAGAGGAAATATTTAATCAAAGAGTAATAATTACAATAAGCGCTTCATGCTCACTTTTAACAGTCAGTATTTAAATGCTCATTTTAAGCATCATTCAGTATTCATAAGAGCGCGATACCTCACCTTCAGGGCAAA